>BJCN01046187.1:0-11114 GCA_018326445.1 Flaveria brownii | reverse complement strand
CTAAGGTCTCTACCATGCTTTTAAACTGTATAACAAATATCGGTATATTTTACTTGTGAAATCTTTAACCGATTCATTATCTCTCATCTCAAAGTTTTCAAGATCGTGTTTCATGGCTTGTTACCAAGCTTTTCATATCTAATCTTCGACTAGGGTTCTGACTTGAGCGTCTCCTAGATCTCTCTAGTGCTTCAAGTTCTTGGTAGTCGCATGAACACATTTTCTAGGAGGGATTGATAGATCGTAGCTCTAGCAAGCTTATATTTCTTCTTGTTCATGACATTAGCTATATCTAGATCTATTGCATTCCATAAACTCTGTGCATCGAGTATTGCCTCCATCATAACCATCTATATCTTATTCGTTAGCTTTGGGCATGTCAAGAAAGTTGCACTCAACTTCTTTTGATGTGCCATGTTATGTTGATTAGGTAGGTTTGTTGCACCCCCACTACTTTCATAAGTCTTCTTCTTCCTTTAAGTAATTTGCTATACCAATATAACTGATTATTTTCGTAGTTTTTTGTGTAGGTAAGACTCTTAGTTTACCCGGGATTTGATTAGATGCCAATTATTAGAGAAACAAGCAATATCATTAACTTGAAGAACACACATCATTTGGGAGGACACCCGGCCATAACTCTTTTCTTAATAAACAAACTCCAAAACTCTTATGACTACAACAATCATCCTACCATTAATTATTTAGTAAACATCAAATTCGGAACAAAGCTACTAAACTAGATTCCTAAATAAAATCAAATATTATACGATAGATAAACATATAACTAAATCCGATTGGTTAGTATCTTTTAACTTATTCACCTTTTATTTAACTTTCCTTATCATAAGGATATGATTATTGTAACATTGTTATCATTTTAATCAATTAAAATCATTTGGTTTAATTAATTCTACTTGTTATATTACAAATGGGAATTTGTTGATGTCATGCTAGCCCTCGCCGCCCCATAATTGATGCAATAACAAGAGGAAATTACTAGTAAAATTAAGAAGGCATCAAAATTTTCAACACAGCATACGCATACATTAATATGATTTATTTCAATTCACAAGCAGGTCCTAGATTTTTTTTAGGAAAAATTCAAGATAAACTAACTTGAGTTTGAACTTGCTACCTTTAAAGTGCGATAACATGCATGCTACTTAACCATCATTTGCATAATTTCTATTAATTTACGTATTAATTAGTTAGATACCCGTTAATTTGACCTGAATTTAGGTGGTTTCTTAGGCCAGACAAAGAGTCCATCAGTTGTTGATTCATCTACAAGAATGGGGAGAGGAGCTGCTTTCATGGTCAACCGATCAATCCAATCCAAGGGTTGATCTTCAGACTTAACAAAGTTCTTGCCATATCCCATGTTATCCACACTCTTATACGATCCTACGTTCGCCTTTTTTTCCTCGTAACTCAGCCAAAAGAAACCTTTTACCACATCCCTAACATCATCCAACACTGTAGCCTCCACCCCATGATTCTTAATGAGAAAGACACCCCATTCTTTAGCAGCCTCCGCCAGCCTCTGCAACTCGACCCTTCGGCTGCCATCGAGACTTTGTAGCTTTGATACGTCGATCACAGGCGGGAGGGTTCTGTTTGCGGAAGTTATAGGGTGGTGGCCTGAGGCTATGAACCTCTTGGGGAATTCCAAGCGGTTCTGACGAGCTAGTTCTTGAACCACAGGAATCCTTGTGGCTTTGAGTTCACCATTTTGGTCGATAAAGGTTGCTTCATGAAAGGGATAATCTTCATCGATAGACATGGTTGATACTGGCCGGGTTGGGATGTGGTGGGAATTGAATTGTTATGAATGTGAATTTGTCATATATAACATCTCGAATAAACCAATACAAGGGCCCGGTAAGATATAACCATATAATATACTAATGTATTTTATATTTAATATGATTGATTTATTTCTATGCACATGCTTATTTAATTTATACCGTAAATATTTTTAATTTGTGCTTCCAATTTCATAATCATATTTTCTTTTAAGTTATTGTGGTTATTCGTCTGTTTAATTTTTAGTTGTCTCTAAGCACTCATTTTGATTATTAACTTGTAGGTTGTAACCGTAAACTTGTAAGTTATGAAAGTTTGAATATTTGTGTTTGTCAACTCATGATAGTTATATTTGTAGTTTGGTTGTTTCTTTAATCAATGTTTTAAATTTTATACAACTATTATTTTGTTTAGAATCTTTTATTATTTGGAAAGGTTAACATTGTATTTTAAATTAAAGCTTAATGGTCTTGAAAATAATGTTAAGATATTGTTTTATGTGTGAGGTTTAATCCAATTCGAATTCTACCTTTAAATTCAAATTGATTTTGAAATTAGGATTAGAATTCAAACTCAAATACAAATCAAATCATTTGAATCTTATTCAAACTTTAACCGAATTCGAATTTAGTTTCGTAAAATAAAAATTGAGAAAAATCTATTTGAATAATTTAAAAATCCAAAATTTGATTCATTAAACACTCCTAAATTCAATATACCAATACCAATTTTGTCTTATGGTGGTGTAATATATATGTGTATATATACACACACATAGGAGAAGGTTTAAAAGGGAACCCAAAAAAATAAGAAACTAGGGAACCATCCTAACTACACATTTTAATTCAAAATAATTTTAAAAAAATTATATTTTAACACAACTATAAAAAAGCAAAAAGAAAAACATCACATGGGTTTCACTTGTGAATTTGGTTGTTCTTAATGAAACATATCGATTGCACTTGTGAAATCTGACGTTATTTTTTTGTTTTTTTCTTTATATTTTTTGGAATTAAAGTATGTGGCTAAAAATGGTTTCCGAGTTCTCTTTTTTTTTTGTTCTCCATTAAATCATCCCCTATATAAAGGGAGGTTCAAGATGGAATATTAATCTGGTTGTCGAGAATCAATCAAAAACAAGTTAATATTTCGTTCTTAGCTACATTTATTCAATAAGGGTAAGTAAGATCGTCTCCACTATAAATTGATGAAAAGTCTTTAATCAATACGACTCGATAAACTTAAAGATACAAACTTTAGAATTATAAATTGGAACTTTGGATGAATATTATAATAAAACACGAGCATAAAGCAGTAAACTTTGAAACTAATTTACTTAAATAATAAAAAACAATTACTTCGGGGTTTTTAATTTCGCAATATCAACAATCGATATGTTACCTAGGGTTTGTAAGAACTTAACATTAAGATTTTAACTTTTGATTTAAAGTGATAATCCAAGAACAATCTTTTAAGTTTCGTTCGTTTATAAGATTACCAATTTACTCATATCAAGTTGTCTATTTTTATTAATGAGCTCACGATGCAAGAAAATAAAAAACTGATAATCAAACACATAACTTTATTTACGAGTAAAC
This sequence comes from Flaveria brownii, assembly GCA_018326445.1. Lineage (NCBI taxonomy): Eukaryota > Viridiplantae > Streptophyta > Magnoliopsida > Asterales > Asteraceae > Flaveria > Flaveria brownii. Next base: position 7,707 of record BJCN01046187.1, on the reverse strand, counting down.
CGTTTAAAATTAATCTTAAGATAAAACTTCATTCAATAATCTAACGTTCATTACAAAAACCTAAACAAAGAATACCAATTGTCCCACTTGACAAGAATCGTACTCCTGAAAGCAATCAAGAAAAGCCTAACCACGCATAACATTCTTTAAGTCTTCAATCTTACTTTTAATGATGATCAATGATGATTTGGAATGAGTTGGGAAGCTTGAAAGTACCAAAACGGTCATTAAAATCACCTATTTTCTACTGAGGAAAAGTTTTTCTTCTTTTCCAAATACGCCACTTTTTACGATGTTGATACGCCCCTGAAGTATGATATGCCGCCCATACGCCTCTTTGTACACCACCCGACGTATGATACGCCCGAACCCGAAGTATCATAAGTCGGGTCTCTTTCTTAACCTCCTTTTTTCCAATTTTTAATATTTGCATCTTTAGTCCTTCAACTTTCATGTTTTGCTTCTTTTACTTCAAATTATACTCCTTTAAGCTCCAAACACTTATAAATAAAAATATAAACAAAGTCAACTTATTGCACAATAATCACAATGTAAAATCAAGCATTTAGATCAATTAAACACTAAAATATTGACTCGTGATCACATCCCCACACTTCTTCTTTGCTTGTCCCTAAGAAAAGTCTTTAGATACTTATTAAACATTTTGTAATACATACATTCTCTAGTCCCTTACTAATTCTCAGTTCCGGTTCAAAGCCGTACCCAAATTCACATACTTTTTACACATATTGCATAATTTTGTTCTTTAAAACGAAATTATGTCACTTCAAATCTATATTCACCTAACCGAGCCTAATAGGCTTCACGTTTTGCCCATTCATGTAATCATATTTTTCTCACACTATTGAAATCGCACACAAATCAAAAGGACTTTTTGCGGGGTTTTCGTCAGGTTTAGGTTTAGGTAGGATTTCACAGATATAAATGGCTAAAAGGGGATGAAATCCAAATAATTGGATAATGCTACATTCTTTGAAGGTCTATTACTGATACCAATGTATTTTGCATTGTGAGGCAAACATTTACTCATCTTTTATGATTTTTTACTTTTGTGGGGCACACTAACATTGACACTCTTTTAATTTCTCGACTTTTCGAACAAAATGACCTTTTCAGCCTATATTTTCATATAATTTGATTTTGTCCTTATCGAATTACCGAAGAATGAGGCTTGGCACTTTGGTCACTTTTGAGCATCTAATCACGTATCAATTTGGACTTTATCAAAAATAAAATTAGAAAGATAAAAGGCTTTATATTTTTCTTCTTTTCATTACATGTAATGTTGGGTATTAATTTTTGGCTTTTTCTTGGTTTCTAATGGATCTTTAGGTATGATCTAAAAACCAAAAATTAAACAATTTTTCTAATTCCTAAGGCTAAATCCTAATGCTTTTATCATCTTTGTGCACACTTTGATTTTTTAATTGAAATATTCCAAACGAATGATTATTAAAACTTTGAAATTTTGATGTAACAAATGTATGAAAGATCCACCTTATATCTTATTACACTCGGTTAGATAAATCTATATTTAAAGTTTTTTTCTTGATTTAACATCACAATGAATCTAACCATGACTAAGAACCAAAACCATATTTTATTAGGTAATAGTTTTAAAGATTTGTATTATTTAATCTTTACATATTTTTAAGCTTGTTTGGGATTTTTTTTTAAATTTTAAAAAATTTACAAATTTTCATGTTTTGGCACTTCTTTCTTCAACTTCTTAATGCATTCTTTTTTTGCTTCCTCCTATCCCCACACTTAGTATATATTATCCCCAATAGTATACATTATCCCCAATGTATGGTTTTTAAAAAAAAATAAACATTATGAGGATAAGGTTCTCGATTAAGATTTAATCATAAATTAGAACAAAATTATGTGAATTAAGTGAAAACAATTACTATAACAAAATAAAGCAAATCATAATTGAACACAAAACAAACAAGATAAGGAAAGAGTACATGAACCTCGATCACAATTATTGGTGAAAGCCATCATCAACTTATTTGTGCCTCCCCATATTTGAGTGCCTGCGTCTAGTGATTAAACTAACAAAACAAAATAAAAAAAACACACAAACTAATAGAAGAAATTAAACTCACTTTCGAAGGAATCACGGTTTTATTTAGCATATGCAACAAGTCTTTGAACCCCTCGGTAAATAGAAGTGGACGAGTTGTAGTTTCATGAGGGTGTCTAGTGAACACACCTATAAAGTTTGCGGATTGCCTCCTGTTAGCGCTAAGTTTAAATTATTTAGCCAGACTGTACATGTCACCACTAAGGTGGTCGAAGTGCGCATTTGCCTACCGAGTTCCCAACAAATGCTCGATAATTGACATGACAGTTCCATAATTGTTTTACAATGATTGGCTTGTACAATAAGAAGTTATTGGATAGCCACTTCATGATAACATGTCAAATATCATACAATGTCACCTTTCTTTTCTTCACTCTTAAATCCTCTTCCCCAACTTTATTGGACGAAGTAATAAGTACGAGAGAAGTTTCGGGATAAACTTTGATAACCTCAGTTTCTGATTTTTTGATGAGTTCCGTGTCTTGCTCTAAAAGATTTGTAACCGATGCTTCCACTATTTCCTAAGCCAAGGTGGATTCAATCCCTGATTCTTCTACAACCGAGGGAAGTAGTGTGATATTGTATTAACAACCTCCTCCATTACCTTGTTCTCTATTGACTCTTTAATTTGGATTTTCATCAAAAGCACATTATATTTTATGCTAAGGTATTGGAGTCGTTGTTGATCTGAAAGTTGGTGTTGGATAAACTTTCATCGGTCGTGGACAGCATCACTTCGAATCGAGCAATCTTTTCCTCCTCATTTGATAAGTATGTTAAAATCGCTTAAATTTTGGATAGTAACATTTTCTTGTTTTTGAGGAGGAAACTGACACTGATTCTGATTACAACATTGGAAAGGTTTTGATTGATTTATGCATCTAGAAAATCCCTTTGATTATTCTTATCAAAATTGTTGTATTATGGTTGATAGTATTCTTGGTGATAATGATAAAAATTTTCCTTATAACTTAAGCTTTGTACCGTCTTTCTTTCATAATTGTTGCAACACAAATCTTGCTTAAATTTGTAGTTCACCATTGACTGATAATATCCTTCGTAATATGGACAAGATGCCTCGTAATACGGTTAAAATGATAGTATATCATCAAAATAGACATCCAATAATTATGATTTTCTTCTCGAATCTTCACACTTTGTAAATACTCAGGGGAATGATCTCGCGTATGAACTGGACTTTCGCAATGTGTACATGAATAATAAACTCTATTCATGGTGAGGTTTAACTACTTTAATATAACCTGCAAGGCATAAAATACCTAGTGTATCACCGCATAAAACAAAATAAAAGAAAAGAAACTAAAAAAATTATAAAAAAACTATGCGCACTGAGCCCCAGGTAATGGCATCATTTTGATCTGGCTATCGAGAGTCGATAAAAACAAGTTAATATATCGGTCTTAGCTACTTTTATTGTATAAGAGTAAGTAAAGTCGTCTCCATAAGGTATTGGTGAAAAGTGTTTAATCAATACGATTCAATTAACTTAAAGGCACGAAGTTCAGAATTATTGATTGGAACTTTAGATGAATTTTATAACCCACATGCATAAAGCAATAAACTTTGAAACTAATTTACTTAAATAATAAAAAACAATTACGTCAGGGTTTTCAATTCCGTAAGGTCAACAATCGATATGTTTAACATAGGGTTTATAAGAACTTAACTTTAAGATTTTAACTTTTGATTTAAAGTGATAACCCAAGAACAATTTTTTAAGACTCGTTCGTTTATAAGATCACCAATTTTATGATATCAAGTTGTCTACCTTTATTAATGAGCTCACGATTAAGGAAATAAAAAACTGATAATCAAGCACACAAGTTAATTTACGAGTAAACCGTTTAAATTAATTAAAAAATAAAACTTCATTCAATAATCTAACATTTATTATAAAAACCTAAACAAAGAATATCAATTGTCTCACTTGATAAGAATCATACACTTGAAAGCAATCAAGAAAAATCTAGCCACACATAATCTTCTTTATCTTCAATCTTGCTTCTAATGATGATCAATGATGATTTGAAATGAGCTGGGAAGCTTGAAAGTATCAAAATGCTCCTTGAAATCACCTGTTTTCGGCTGGGAAAAGTAGTTCTTTGAATTTAGGCTAGATTGGTTTAAATAAACATAAGTCCCATAAAATCAAAGGGTTTGCTGGTGACCGGCGTATAGTACGGCCCTACCCGGCGTATCATACGGCCCCTTAGTTTCGTAAACCCAATTCTCTGTCTTTTTCTTCAAATACGTCACTTTGTACATTGCTGATACGCCACCAAAGTATGATATGCTGCCCATACGCCTCCTCATAGACGGCCGACCGCCGCCGCCCCTAACCGTTGCTGAACCGTGTCTTGACGAAGAACGTTATCAGTTGGTGGCTGCAGTGGGGTACGGTTGGTTTTCGGCAACGTGCGCGGTTGGTGGTCATGGTCGATTGTCGGCGGTGTTGGCGGTGACGGCGGCGGTCAATGGTATGTAACAACGATGATCGGTGGTCATTAAGGCGGTGACGGTTTGCAACGGGTGATAAATTCTAATTTTTTTATAAATGTTTTGTCACTATAAATGCATTTGGAAATTAAATTTCCTTTGTAGATTTTAATTTCTTTGAATCCCAAATCCTTTGGAAAATATTAAACTTCAAATATAATGTTTTGGGATTTAAATTTAAATTCCAATTTCAATTCCAATAAATTTCACGAACTAAACGCCCCCTAAGGGTTTTAGGATTCTCAATCTTATAACTTCTTTCATGGCGAAGTTTAGTGTGAACTTTTTTATATGATGTGGATTTTCATGTTCAATTCCATATTTCAATAAAAGCTAGGTACATGCACAATTAGTATCTTTTGATTTCATTTTTGTATTTTTTTCATGATCTCCATTCACTGCTTTTTTTAACAACTGATATTAGGAAACGAAAGTTACATGAGCTTTATCTATTACTGATGACATTATGTTTCTGTTGCTCTATATTCATTTAAATTCAATCGATAGTAACTTAACTTTTGATTAGCAGGAAGGAGATAAAGAAATGATTGTATCAGTTGATTTCCCTCGTCATTTGTTATTGTGGCTTTAGTCGTTAATTGCCATAGCTGGAGCCTGAAGACAATAAGAACAGAATACTCCACGGCATATATGTTCTTTTTTGGCATTTACGAACGAAGAGGTTGAAAGTTATAATGGATATGGTATGTTTACAGTAAACATTCTCATGTGATGTGAAGCTCTATAGTTTAGTCTTCTAACTGTACCTTTGTAAATTTCCACAAGAAACATAGTCGATGTATATCAGACGTTTAATGAAGTTATAAGCTCCATCAGTGTATAACTATATGGAGCGTGGCCTTTTCTTGAGCACTGTATAATGATGAATAAATGGACATTTACACCAACATTAACATATGAGCATTTAAAGTTATAGGACGTTGGTTAATATACCAAAAAAGGTGCCCATGTCTTTGAAGTGTGCTTATATGAACTAAAGTATGTTATAATCTGAATTTTCATTAAAAACAATCGCAATTTAACATGTCATACATGCTAGTAGGGTTTGGAACCGGTCACTTTTTTTGCCAAATACCGTTTACAAGACGTGATGAAAAGATTCCCCAAGACGTGACAAAAAGATTCTCGCTCCTAAGCGCGGGTAAAAATTCTAGTTCTATTTAAATGAATTCAGACTTCAACTTTTTCTGAATTTTGACTGTTTTAACCTCTCAGTGATGTTTTTTGTTGAATGCCTTAGATGCATTTGGTTCAAACCTACACGATCATCTTTTTGAGATGCTATAAAATGTGTTCTAATTATTCATTTTTATAGTCTATGTAGTCTTAATGCACAATAATAAAGTTACGCCTGATGGTTTAATTAAGAGGTGTAGTGCAACTAACAAACTCAAGCACATACATACATACAAACAGATATATACACATACATACATATGTATGTATATGTATACATACGTACGTTCATACATAAATCCACATACATAAACATACACACCTAGCTACAATCACGTACACACATACACACATCCAAATACATGCACATACACACAAATATTACACAAACACTTGCATAGATAAATGCTATCAATCCTAATTGACTAGTATTGACGTTATGCTTGCTGAATATAAATGACGCAAATTAGTTACCCCTAATCGATTAATACTAATAATAATTGGCTAATATTAATACTAACTCTCTAATTGATCCTGAGTGCTAATTAGTAACCAATTTTAGCTTTAATTTCGTTTATTGGTCATCACCAACACTCATTGATCTCGATTGAACCTACTTGATCTCATTGTTTAAGTTTAACGACAATGAACCCAATATATAAACATACATATATACAGACATATAATCACAAACATATGCATACACATACATGATTCAAAAAAATGCAAAATAATACTAGTAAAAATAAACAAAAAATAATTTTTAATTTTGTTATAATTATCATAACTGAAAATAATTTTTAAAATTAATATTAAATTATTTTATATTATTAATATTTTGAAAACAAAATAATTTAACTCATTATTAATAGTTTTATTAAAAATTAATATTTAATTTTGAAAATTTTAAAATTTGTCACAAATTTGGCGTGATTTGCGACAGCTTTGCCACAAATTGTAGGTACCTGCTGAAATTTTGCGGCTTCCTGCTTTGTTGTCTCAAATTTATCGTAAGTTGCAACTACTTTGTACCAACATTTAGGTTCCCGCTAAAATTTGTAATCTTCAATGTTTTGTCGCAAATTTGTTGCAAAATTTGTCTGTTTTTGCGAGGGCTTTGCGACAAAATCTTGTCACAGTTTTTTCGTAATCTTATCACTGGATTTTAGTTTTTGCATTTTGTCGCAAATTTGTTTGTATTTATGACAAAAATGTAGTTGTCACAAAAGACAATTGCAAAATCAGAGCTTTTTAGTAGTCTTTCCCAATGACCTACTTAACAACCAAAGTTAATGTTCATCTAATTTAGGAGCCAAACTGTTATAGCTTGACAAAATTTGGTAACAAATCCGTATTTATCAAAATTTGGACTTAACGAGTAATTTGGGACCATTGGTTTTTTAGTTCTTTTTGTCTTTGTTTACGATGTTACTAGAAAGAGAAATTTTAATAGCAAGAATGTGCTGGAATATCATAATCAAGACAATTCTAACATAAATGGATTAATGTTAATTATTATAAAAGTCAAAATTAGTAAAGTTAAACCGATTGTAATTAGCATGAACTTTTGGGTTAGTTATGTGAGCATGTAGCTGTCATTGTAAAGGTATAAATATCCAACAAATTTCTCATTTGTAGTGTGGAAAATTACGGTGTTTATATGTGTGATTTGAGTCACTGCACGTCTTTTTGCATACTCTTTAATTATTGTTCATCAATAATCGATTCTATTATATGATTCGATCAAGGAGCCTTAACATGGTATCTGAGCACGCGGTTATTAGGTGGTTTTTTTTTGTCTAGTGGGACCACCACCCACTACCACCATCTTTTGTCCTTTTGTTTTGTTCTTCTTTAACAACGAAAGAAAAAGAGCTGATCAT
>BJCN01046126.1:1092-12753 GCA_018326445.1 Flaveria brownii | reverse complement strand
CGGTTACGAATACGAATCGGTGTTCGGTTTTTTTTGGTTTTCGGTTTTTTTGCACACCCCTATTTTGTATCCCTTTGATGCCTCTGGACTAATAAACTTTTTTCTTAAAATCAATTTCTTTGGTTTATGGATATACCTATTACCCATGACTCTAATTGACTTTGGGTTAATATGTGGGTTTGGCCTTGCATAATCCATTGTAAAAAAATATAAAAAATTAAAGATAATCTACTAATTTCATCTAACGTATCATTTTCTTCCTCCTCCTGAGGCTATGGTCTTAAGAGTCGGGACTCGACTCTACAAAAAGAGTTATCTTAGTAATAATGTAGTGTATGTTAGTCTAATCGGGTGTATTCATGGGTCATGAGTTAGTAGGGTTATGGGTCACGAGTAGTTTATTTAATTTAAAATGTTTTTATGGTTTATTTGAGCTGTAGTAGTGATTTGTTTCAAATGATAAAACATAAAAGAGTAAGTGATTGTTTCCTTCCAATTTTGTACTTACGTTTTCACAAAGGGCAAATCTCATAAACAAAACATTGCATACATGAGTTGTTTAAAGAAAAACTAGAACAGGTAGCGGTCGAGTTGTAAAATTTAGTAAATAAGTTGTGGTAATCAACGCCTGTTATCAGAAGAAAAATGTTCAACCCATTAAATCGCTGAGAGTTTGCTTATACAATTATACCTCATGCATCATAAGTGTTTGACCGGACATCTCAAGCTCAAACTAGTAACATTAGGGATCTGGACCCATTTTAATACGGCCCAAATTTTATGAAATTTTTTTAAATGTATACAAAATAGGCTAGGCTAGACATTGTTAGGGCCTCTAATTCAAAAAACCTTCCCATCAAAACATGAGGAAATTAATGAGGTGAGAATCCGGAAACCATCCAACATCAATGGAGTCTATAACGAGAATGAAATTTGGGAAATCAAGTAACATTCATTATCGAAAATCGTAGCTCTTCGAAATCGGGAAATCTAGCACCTGTATAACCGTTGTTCTTAACAAGAATTCTCAATGACACGATATCGAAATTTAGAAGTCAATTGTATCTCTTCGAATCGGCAATCATCACTATTGTTAACTTGGTTTTAGTTTTCTTTAACCTAAGACCATACGTGGTGGACAAAGATGGATGTTAATAATGATGACAGGAACACAAGTGTGGCTTCAAACATCACTACATATAACCTATGAGTCGTTAAGCTCTTAACGGGCTCCCAAAACAATTTTGCCTACACTATTGTATCAATTGAGCTCCAAACTCTACCCGGTTAACACTACACTTAATCTAAGGGGGCTTTAGTAAAAACTAAAATGGTTTTTACCTACATGGCACCTACGTGAACATTTTAACTAAACAACTACTACACATGGTCTAATTATCTTTGTTGTTAACTCGATCTAATATCTCGAAATCTAGAAGCCAATTCGAAATCGGCAAGCATCATAGTTGTTCGGTTTTACTATTCTTGACCTAATTATCTTTGTTGTTAGCTCAATTTAATATCTATTCGAGTCTGATAGCCGTTCCAAATAAAAACCAATCATGTCGAGCCACATCAAAAATCATCTTTGTTCATCCATCTGCTCACTGAATGTCGAAATTTTTCAAGGTTGGTATTTCTTAACCTAATTATTAGTATTATTATCGTTTATAAGTTCGCTAGGGCTCCCCCTAAGTTTTTAATGCAATTGTATATTCAATAAGGCATACATAAGTAAATAATATTTAATAACATTCAGGCATAAACTTAAAACTGATCTCCATGCAAAGCAAATCCACAAGTAAACTCAAGTAGCTGACCCTGATACTATAACTCATGACATAAAAGGGTTTTAAGGACGTGGTGCCTTGTACACCAATACATACATACATACATACATGTGTGTATGTGTCACATGTATGTCAATGTCACCTTATACTATAAAGTGATGTTAACAAACAACATGTTAATCAGTTCATTTAAGAAATCCAAAAAGAACAGTCACCATGCAAATGATGCAATAGGCTTCCTTTGAAGCTAGCTGCATTGATGAGAGTTGGTTCTTCATTCTTCAAGTGGGAAGATTTTGCATTAGGTCTGATAATCTTGTCATAATGTTCTCGAACGAAGGACGAAGCGCTGGGTTGCTGCATATTTTAAGTTGCAAAATAAATGAAACTCCCTTTCGACTCAAATACACATGGTGTATGAATATTAATTGTAGTTTTACTAATTGCACATATGTTAACAAAGTATTAGAAGTCACATAGTTCAATTATCATCCAATTACCCATCATAAATTGTTAGCAGGAGCCTGGACATTGTTGTTTCTCATATCTCCTCAATATCTAGACAGGTTGGCCAGTTGGTTAACGGGTCAAAATATGTTCGGGTTAGGTGTGTTTTTAGTACTATGATGGATCAGGTTGGTGATTGGTTGACCTAAAACACTTTTTTATCTTTTTTTTTTCATTTTCAAATCTTAGAATAGTTATATAATTAATACGCTAAATATGATTACCAAAACTATATTAACAACGGCTTTTTAATATGTAAAATAATTTGAAAGGTTATATATGTTAACAATATTTTTTGGGCAATTCTGTTTAGCTTTTTCGCCTATAAGTTACTCATTTGACCCATTAAAGATAGAAAGAACCCAAATAAACCTGAATCTTGTTAGCTAATAGGATGACAGCTGAATAACAGTGTAACTGACGATATTGCTGAAAAACTTGAAGTATATGATAGATAAGTGAAACTGGAACATAAAAAAGACATCATAAATGTAAGATCTAACCTCTGCCAACAATCTTGAATGATAGACGAGAGAGACGGGTCTAGGTCTTCAGGTAAATCCAGTCGACGGTCCATGAAACCCACAACTCCTACCACCTTCAAACATTAAAAAAAAAATCTTAGTAAATGTAACATTTACAAGTACAGATTATCTACTGTAGTATATTTACTCTTATGTAACTAGAAAGTAATGGGTTCGACCCGTAGAAAAAAACCGATTGCAGTGCACATTATCTGAATGAGAGAAAGTGAGCTACCTGTAGCGGATTCATATTGATCCATGGGACACTTTTTGTGACTAGTTCCCATAGTATTATGCCGAAACTAAACACATCTGACCTGATCATCAACAGAATAAGAACATCCATTAGCATAATACACCATGTGGCTAAATAGGTGATAAGTAAAACCAGATAATTCTTGTTAGCATGCCGGGTTGGCTTGACCTAAAGCATTTTCTGTCCTAATTAAGTTTATAGAACGATTCGAAATGCTGTATGCACTAAAAAGAATTATCTTCAAGATGGTAAGTGAATCTTACTTCTCATTTGAAGGTTCATTACGAAGAACTTCAGGCGCCATCCACTGAGGCTGCAGCAGATATCACAAGAAAAAGATCATGTAAGTATAGAATAGAAACACAATCATTTAATAGAATTTACAGTTTGAAACTTCATCAAGAAAATAGTAAAAGATAGTATCCTTACTGTCCCTCCCCCTGATCTTGCAGTCAAAAAGGTTGCGTGCTTCAGTTTTGACAGACCAAAATCCCCAACCTGATAACATGCTAAATTAGCTTGTTTCATGATTAAAAGATTATAAAATTAACGGATGCGAGTTCATCTGAAACACTACCTTAACAGACCAGTTCTTGTCTACAAGAAGATTTGAAGATTTGAGGTCTCTGTGTACGATTGGCGGATTTCTGTGGTGCAAGTAGTTCATACCTCTTGCCTACAATCAAGAAAAAAGAAGTTGGTGCGAAAAACTTAATATCAGTGGGACTAACAACATGAAAACTGATTGTAACTTTGATAAAGAAACTTACCACGTCTGCAGCCATCTTTAGACGTCGCCTGATATCCAAAGAGTGACCACTATTGTGAAGAACATGGAAAAGGCTTCCCCTGATCATGATGAATATATTTATGTTGGTTACCATCTCGTTAAAATGAACAATTTACGCGTATTGAACTTGTATGAGTGCATAGCATGAAGAGCATGCATTACCTGGGTAGTAACTCTGTTACAATGGCAAGTTTATCTTGTGAACAAACTGACCCCATAAAAAGCAATACATTCGGATGACGAAGTCTTTTCATTATATCAATCTGAAGTACATGCATAGTTGAGTAGATATTATGTGCTTATACATTTAAAGCCACAAATTAAGAACCTTTAGTTTGATGTTGAGTTCACATACCTCTTTATTGTAGTCCTGCAAAGCCTTCTCACTGTATTGATTGCCAAAATGAACTTTAACCGCGACATCCTGATTGAAGGAACGACAAAAAAATAGCAAGTGTTAATATTACCACATGTATATTCTTCCAGGGTGTTTGGGATTGTTTTTAAGGTTTTATAGCTTATTGTAGGTACTTATTTTGAAGTGCTTATAAGCCATAAGCATAAGCTAAAAATATGCAATCCCAATGCAATCCCAAACATGCTCTTCAACATGAAATACAAGTATGGAAAGATTTTAGTTCAGATGATATTTACTGATCCATTCCAAATTCCACGGTAAACCCGAGCAAATGATCCTGAAAAGGTAAGAAACCTATTAATATCTTTATATATAAATATAAGAGGTGGAGATGACAATTTCAACCCATATACATTGGGTTGATTTGGGTTATGTATTATCTTTTACTGGTCAAAAGGTAAAACAAAAACTAGCAGAAAAGGAAACATGTCATACGGGTCAAAATCTCCCAAACTGTCTTTTTAATGCATATAGATTTCTTTAATCATTCTAATAAAAGAATTAGACAAGAATTACAATAATATTTTCTGTAAATCATATTTGACACAAACGGTATGATAACACATACCTATATGTATATTTAATAATTAATAGAAAGCATTTGGTAAAAACTCATAATCCCTCGATTTGAAGGATGGGAAATTACTGATTTTTCACGCATATTAAACTAAATGAAAACCATTGACCAATTTAAATAGAGTTAATTAGAGCTACTATCCCAGTTTGACCAAAATAAGTCAAACTTACAGGAATTGCATCAAAAAAGTTTGACCAAAGGGGTATGCAAATCAGAAATATTTCAAATTAGCATTAACTTGGTAATTTGGCAAAACTAATGGGAGTAAATTAGCAAAGCTGAGAGCAGATAATTATCACTGCTTTGGGCAGTTACCCTGCTAGCAAAACTTTGGCAGGTCAACCCAGCCTGTTTCGACCCGTATTAGAGAAATGACCCATTTTGACCCATAACACAACCCACGCGACTGCCTATGTTACCTATAGTGAAAGAGAACAAAAGAAGATCCTATAGGATGTGCTTTTAGCATTTAACAAAAGTGAATAGTTATCACACCCTTACCATGCCCAATCTCTTCCTTGAAAATCAAATCTTCCCATCGAATTTCACAATCAACCGCAGAGTTAAGGTCATTATCAAGCTCCAATTCTTTTCTTGTGATTTGGAAAGCTGAAATCGCAAATCGATCAACCGGATTAACTACCTCAAAACACTCATCTTGCTCTCCCTCAAGGTCATCAAATGCATAGGCATCCTCAATAATATTATGGTGTACTTGTCTGTTCCCCTTTGCATAACTTGGTTGATAATTTGGCATGTAAGCTGCAGCTTGTATATTAATAGGACCATCTTGCTGTATGTTTCCACCTCTTTGAATATTCAACTTTGACAACATTTTTGCTGCCTATAAATGGTCACAATTTTGTTCCAAACAACAATTCTCATTGATTAAACAATAAAATATTTAAACTTTCTCTATTAACTGGTGAAGTTAGAAGGAATTAATACATAATTTGAAGACACAGAAAAGCCATCTTCTTCACTGTCACCACCGGTGGCCTTCTTCCAGATATTATAGCCAAAACCGCGCTTAACAGGCTGCAATAAACAATCACGATAAGAAAAACACATATATCAATATAACCAAATAAAGCTGAGGATTTCAACTAGAACTTACAGCTGCTTTTGGAGGCTTCTCTGTGTTCACATTATCACATTCTAGAATGTCCCCATCCATATCCACTGATGTACGTCGCGCATGCGAATCATTTCCACCTCCTTTACGCAATATATCTTTTGAAGTCTGATATAATTCAAAGAAAAAGGGTGAAACTTGATAAAAATAAATGAAACAAGAACAAGATTAGCAGATCACAAGTGAAGATGCAAAGTTATCCAGAAATGCACCAGATTTGAAACAAAAGATGATAACTGTTGTGGTGGCTGCCATTGAATCTTCTTGAAGTTTAACCCGCGTGTTTTATTTTGGACATTAGGAGGATCTTCATCGAATGATCTCGGGTTCTCTGACTTGATTTTGTTGAATATAGTTGCATCACTTGCAACTGTCACAATACCAACAAGCTCATTGTCTTCATATAATGGGCTTTTGTTGACTAAAGCCATGAATGTCACACCAGACCTCTTTCTGAAAGGAAACTGCCCGGCCCAGCTTTGACCCGACCTTATTCTTTCCAGGATCTTCTCCGATGATATATGAAACTCGTCGTAAATAAGCAAGTCTGAGACTGTTTGACCAAGTGCCTCATAATCCTTGTAGCCAAACAGTTTCTCAGCTGAATGGTTCCTGAAACATGTCATCTTAATTAGATATAGTTTTTATTCCGTTACCAAAAAACTCATGACACACATCAATACCGCAAAATTTAAGCCTGAGAACTCTGCTAGAAGGTTTATCAGATAATATTTTAACAAAAACCAATATGGTTTTCTAGTTGTATTTAAATAAATAGTTATAATTTACTATAGTTAAAGAGTCATCCTGATGGTAAGGTGTCTCCTCTATCAAATAAGTCGAGCGTTTAAATCATGCAAGACGGTTGCAAGAAGCATATTAGGTGCTACTCTAATTAATAAGTTATAATTTACTATCTTTCTATTTTATCCTTGATTATTGTTATCATTAAAAATTAAAAAAGAAAAAAAAACCAATGAAAAGGATGGTTCCTTTTTATTATACTTGGTCAAACTTTAATAAATACTCGTATAAAAGTTCAATTACAAACTCCATTCGTTTAATTTGAAAATAACCCTACAAGACTATATATTCTACGATAAAATTTACTAGAAGCTAAATAACAAACCTGAAACTGAAACATCAACTTAAACTTGACTTTGAAAGTAATATTTTTGGATCTTCAGGATCAAAATTTGAAATGATTATGAGATAGTATCAATTTTAAGCAGAAAACTGAAACAATTGTGATGCAACTGCATGAACCAACTGATCCAACTTAAAAACACTTACCAATAAATAATCTCTCTATTGATAGCTTTGCTCACGTAAACTGCATGACCCAACTGATCCAACGCTCTCTTATACGAAAACCCCATCGGCAAAATATCCGGCACACTATTCCAGCCGGAAAATGACGTCACGCCGGGGCGTGACGTAATCACCTCTTCCCCCTGCAACTCCTCATGATGATCACCGGCTGACGTCAGCTGCTCCTGTTCGAGCATGTGAAGTTGCTCCTGTAAGTTGGCATAACTGGCCTCTAAACTCCGGCAACGGTCGAGGAGGAGCTGGTAGATTGATGAGTTGTCACCGGCGCCGGTGGGATTCTCCGGCGAAGCATAACGGGGTCTGACGGTTGACAGAGCCATGGTGATGGTGGTGATGGTGGTGGTGGTGGTGGTGGTGGTGGTGGTCATTGATGGGTGGTGGTTGTGTGCATATATGGTTAGAGTTGATGTCACAACCGCCATATGAGATAGACATAGAGGAGATAATAATATTATTTTACGGCTTACACTAACTTTTGCCTTTTGGTGAAGTTATACATTTTCCCCCTTGGATATTCTCATATGTGTGTTATCTATCCTGGTAGGTACCTTTTAATTTGTTGTTTTCATCGTGGGTTTGGTTTATCCGACTTTTGACGTTTTTTAAAGAGTGTTGCAATGGGTCATATTCTTAAAAAGTTATAAGTTATAAGTTCTTAGATGAAAAGACTGACTAAATTATTAGTTTACACGGAAAATATTTATCAGAGGTAACTGAAGAGTGACATATGTCATTCTAATTATTTATTTATTATATGCTATAGATTGATTCTATTATTATATATTTATAGTTTATGTGGATACATATATTATTATTATTATTATTTATATGTTAAATATCGAAATAATTTACCATATATATTCAAATTACAGATATACATGAAGTGTCAATAAATATTTCTTTTTCTTTTTGTTTTGAAAAGATGAAAACTAACACATCAATTACCAAAGAAAGATGTGTTAGTAGTCGTGTCATTGATTCATCGTTATTATTAACAATCATGACACCTTCTTAAGCAATAGAAATGTCGGGAAACATGAAGAAAAGAAGTGAACCGACTTAAAACCAAAGGAAATCAACTCCTTTTTATGTAAACTGTTTGTAAGTTTACGCAAGTATTTATCAATCACAATGGATATATGAAGCGAAATTTAATTATATAAGAGCTAAAGCTTAGGAAAAAGTGTTGTTAATTGTTTAAGCTTATTCCCTTGTTATTGATTCTATTATGGTTGGCATGAAGACAACTATCATGCATACATATTCGTATACCAATATTACTCTCCCTCATTCTCTTTAGCTGATTTGTTAGTTTATTTTTTTTACAGCGACCAATACACACTTATATATCCTACTTTAAATATACGTCATTGTCTCCATCTTGACTCAAACCTAAAACCTCTTGAGGAGGGAATGACTATTTACACACGCATTACATTATGCTACAAACCCTTTGGTTATAGGACACGTTAGTTACCTTTATTTTCAAACGTCGGCGTGCATCCACAAAACTTCGTGGGGTTGAAATGTAATAACATGAAAGTAGATGGGGGTAGAGAGTGTGATTGAGGTATAGAAGTGACAGATAGTCGTATGTTGAATGTTTTTGCAAGTGGGATATAAGCAGATTTTTGGCTAAAAACGTGGGGGCTCACGTGAGACATCGAACATGCCGAAGAACGAGACTAATGGAGGCATGACACGTGTACAAGAGCTTACTATTTTTAACATGTTCATCGACTCAGCAGCCACAACTTGTAGTCATATACGGAAACTAACACCTTTTGTTTTCTATTTAAGTTTCTGTATACGTTCCAGTGTTCCACGACCACCACGTGTCACATGCTCCAATAAATATATATGTTTTGCACTATAAATGAACTATATACTTTGATTTTAGGGAATATTATCAAAAACAAATACAATTTTTTTTGAACGGCTTTATAATAATATTAATATATACTTTGATTTTAGGAAAGACTCACCTACACCTATCCTCCCCAGACTCTGCTCTTGAGTGGGATATACTGGGTTTGTTTGTTTGTTTGTTTGTTTGTTTGTTTATTAATATTGAAAATAAGATGATGAGCCTAGCGAGTAACTAGGCTCAACCAAATAATGCACGCAAAGTCGTCGTGTTAGAAGAGTAAATTGAAATTACACCAATTTAATCATTCTATCTTATTGCATATCGTCCTATATATTTTTTAACTTGTAAGAAAGATAAAGAAAAATAAAGCTTGGTATCCTCTAAACCTTTAATACGAGGCACCGGCTTGCCTTGAAAAATCTTACGTTAAAATCTCCCGAGTTTATGTTTCTGAGATTGACTGGAGGGTTACGTTGGTGGTTGTCGGTGGTTGTTTTGTTGTTGTCTTTGTCGATACGCGTCTTTATGGGTTGCCGCTGGGGTGCATACCCTGGCAATGGCGGTCTCATTGGGTGGTGGTCGGCCGGTTAATTTGCCGCCTTTGGTTATTTGGATTTATGCGGATTTGGGCTGGTCGGTCCGGCGGGTGGCCTCTTGGGGCCTACGACGGTGGTGGTACCATCCTTTTGCATTGACGTAGTTGTGCATTTTTTCCCTTGGGTAATTGTTTTTGGTGATACTTGATGCGATTGTATTACTGTAGTCGATCACGGTCAAGCAACATGCCCCTGAGGCGACTTTGATCTTGAATCGGTTGGATTGATGATATAGGCAATGACGATGACAAAACTTATATTTTCGTTGTTGTGGCACGGTAATCTCGTAGACTGCAGCCACGACAAACAATCATTTCTGAGCCTTATACTATAGTATTTAGTTTTAAAAGAAACTAAACGTATGGGTAAATGGCTATATTGATATAAACGTGACGGGTTGATTTCGTGCACGCTTCTAAGCCTCGGTTATTAGTTCGTTAACGGTTGTGGTTTAGTGTCATAAACAATATAACACAATACCATAGTTATTAGGATTACGAGATTATACAGAGTTAGGTTGTCTATAAGGATAAATAGGTAGGAGTTATAGTGATGTTCTCATCTAAATAAAAAAACTAAAGATATGGTTCGCGTATCGGAGATGACAACTCCTAGATTATCTAGACATTATCTATTATATCTTATATATTCTAGGTGTTATTGATTAAAAAAATATTTTTTTCAGGCAAGGGCTTACAAGATAATATGTAAATGGTTTTTTTTAACAGAAACCCGTCACATGACATTTGTTAATTATTATTGCATTTTGGAGATTGGTTGCTTTGTCACAGGACGTTTGTTAATTATTATTACATTTTGGGGATTGGTTGTTTTGCGTCATTTAGCCAATGATTAAGCATATTATATTATAATATATATTAAAGACCGACAGTACCACCGACCTCCACACCTCACAACAAAACCCTAATCCCCAACCTAAACCACCACCAATTACAAGCGAAGCAGAATGGAATTCAAGGAGCTCGAGAAGCTTTCGGGTCACAAGCTGATGGATCGGATCTTCCGATTGCGAGACGAGCTTCGCTTGATGGATCGGATCTTCCGATTGCGAGATGAGCTTCGCTTCATCGCTCAACTTCGATTTCTCCAAGCGAAGCTTTCGGGTCGAAATTGATTAAAGCGATTTTAGATCCGAAGGAAAACTGGTTTGCTGCAGTGGTCGACGGTGGTGGTTGTGCCGCTGCAGCGGCTGCAGTGGCAGCCCTATCGCAGCTGATAGGTGCTCCGATGATGTGAGGGCGTTGTTTGAGCTCACGTTGTTGGATCAGAGTGGCAAAGGGAAGCATAAAGTGCATAGTCATTTTGATCGGCCTTTGGAGAGTGGACCCTATACTTTGAAGTACAGAAGATGCATGTGGTATGTGTGATTGCATATTGTTGTTTTGTTGTTCAAAATTTTGCTTTATTAGTCGTGTTGAAATAGGTAGGGGATTAAGGGAAATAGGTATGTGTTTTATATTATTTTGTTTTATAGTGTTGTGAATTTGATGAATCGGTGCTTGGTTTCTTGAGGGTGGTGGAAAGATTGTTTTTTTTTTTGTTTCCTGAAGCTTGAAGGATAGAAGTATGAATTGGGTATAAAAGCTCTTTAGGAGTTAGGATCATGTTGTTAGAAGAAATTATTATAATAATTATATCATTATTATGTTAGCTAGGCGGCCATCGGAGAAAGCGTCTTCGACTCTACTTTTCGCGTTTGGAAACGTCATCGTGTTCTCATTTCGTCGTCTCTCGGTGAACTCTGTCGATCTAATCATCGTTTGATACGTTCATATAGTCTATTTCGGATTTCTATGAATTGTACTGTTGCGAATTTTGACAATTTCTGTTGTAGGTTGTTAGGTT
>BJCN01046068.1:0-11245 GCA_018326445.1 Flaveria brownii | reverse complement strand
AAAAATTTAACAGAAAATGTTAACACCGTTAGTCAAAAGGACTGAAACAGACAACTTTTTTAAAATTTGGTACTCAAACAGACAACTTTTTTAAAATTTGGTACTCAAATGGAGACAAAATAAACGTTGGTACTCAAGTGGAGTCAATTTGCAAAACACAGGGACCAAAACCGAGATTTACTCTAAATTCAATAAACGAGATTTATAAATTAAATTCAATAAACGAGATTTTAATACAATAACTGATCATACAAAAGAATAAAAAATTAAAAAAGGAAAATATTGTTTACGACAAATCGTATCAGTGATACGGTATCACGTCAGTCCGACCGTTGAAAACCCGCGTCCCTGAGCGAATCTTAAAGTGATTTCGTTTGATTTGGTACGAAATCTCCCGTGATTTCGTTTACTTTCAATTTATAACCCTAATCGATTCTAATTTACCCCTTCCCCTATATTAATCCCCTTTTATTCGACATTCTACTTCTAACCCTAATCAGTCTCTCGTATTCTTCAGAGAACGAATCATAAGAGGAGTCTTCTTCTTCTTATGCTTAGGGTTTCAGTCTCATTATTGTTTTTGGACTGATTAAACCTTACATTGAAGATCAAATCCTGCTACTGTAAGTTTTCTCCTTCCTTTTGTCGAACGAATTGTTATTATATATTCAAGTGTTTTTGTATCAGACAGAGATGTTGATGGTTTCTACTTCGTCTATCCATTTCCGCTTCACGTTCAAGTTTGTAAAATTTGAAGGTTCTGGTTTCATGTTGATTAAGCTTTCAATTTTATCTATTTTTTATTTTTTTTAATGTTCATATCTTCAGTGATTGTTAAAATTCATTCAGGTTTCTTCTGTTATCTTCAAGGTAAAAAGCAATTGAAGTTCACACAGTTCCTTTCACACCATTTATAAGGAAGTACCCTGAACTGTGGTTTCCTTTTTTTATTGTCTAATGTTCATTTCTTCAATGGTTATTAGCCGCGGGAACAGGGCGTTCCAAACCCTACGATCGAGGATTGTTGTTTTTGGCTGAAGAAACGTACTGTAAGTTATCTCATTCTTTTTGTTAAGTTCTTGTTGACCGGAGTTGTTATTTATTGTAAGTGTTTTCTGTTAGACGATGGCGTTGATGGTTTCTCATTCTCGTCATTTCTGTTTTATCTTCTCTCTTTGAAGGTATGTTTCAAGAGGTCCACACAGATGAAGGGAAGTTTGTTTTATATTTATTTACTATTCTGTTTTTGTATGATCATATCTTTCATGATTATTAGAATTTATTCAGGTAAAAAGCAAGTAAGTTTGTGGAAATAACCTTGAAGGCTACTCTCTTCCTTACACACCATTTAGAGGGAAGTTCTTTGAATTGTCCTAATTGTGACACCATTATTGTTCTAATTTTTTTTTTGTTTTTATGTTTTTACTTTTGCAATATCCAGGAGATGCTCAAGGAGCTTGGGGTGGCCTCATTTTCATAATGGGAGAAAGAACTTCCTAAATGTGTGTTTGATACTTTGATCCACGTTTCAAGGTTTGATCAGGTCCAAAGTTCGTCACATGTTAGGTTACCAACATGATCTTTTATTGTTGCTGTTTGTACTTCTTTAATATGTAGGTTCAGCTGTTGATATTTTCTTGTCATATGTCGTTTGCAATAATGCAATTTGAAGTTGCAAAATGATCTAAGTGTGCATATCGAAAAAAGTATGATAAAAGTATTGTGTAGTTAGTTGTTAGTCTCTGAAGAAAAGATTTAACTAATGAATCCAGATTATGCATTTTGGGTTCTGGTGCTCAAATATTTAGTTTTTATATATTTCTTATTTACTGAGTGTATATTAACAATTTTCGTCTTACAGGCAATACCAAGTTATAGTGCTCGAAGAACCATATTTGAACAGGTAGTTAGAACACGTGCCAAAGAACAAAAGGCTGCAATCAAATGGGAGATTTGAGTATTTGAACTAAATAGAAAACCGACTAAACGACACTTCTTTTTTCTATTCAATTCACTTCAGAAACGATAACATATTTCTATCTTTTTTTGCAGGATGGCAGGATTGATGATTACAGCCTAAGTTCCACCTATTCTTTACTCGACAGCTACTCTACCTCTCGCCTATTGTGGTGCACCAAATCCCTGACTTTTTACGAGATGCATATTTACTTATACATACGGTTTTTATGACTATTTAAAATTTGTAATCCGGCTACGTTAAACCTAATTCTGGCGTCTAGAGTCTAGACTTTGTTACCAAAAAGATTGACTCCGCAAAAATTGTTTTAAATTGAAGATTTTACTTTTTATGCTGTTAGAACCAATTGTTTTCGAAGCCATTACAGTTGAAACAACCCAACTCCAAACAAGCTTTTTGGGAATACTTCTTTGAGCTTTTATTTATTTTTATTGCTGCAGGAAATGGACATATTGACCATTGCAATCAATAAAGCAATATGCATCTTTTTTTCTGGTTTTGTTCTTATTTCAGTCATTCATTTAAAAGTTCTCGTATGTCTTAATTTATTCTAATATTTACTAAATGTTAGCAGCATTGGTCTTAGTACTATTGTATGTGGCTCTAGAATAGCATCCGACGGCGTGCTACATGCTGCAGGTGAGCCCTTAATGTATGAAGTAGGAATCACATTTGTCATTTGCTACTCGATTATCTTCAAATAGTATGTTGTATCTTTATCTTCTCTTTTTGTGTTATGTTTTTATCTCTAATGTATCATTTGGGTCAAGCTAAAAGAGTTGACTAAAAAGGAAATTAGTAAAACAAGTTAATAGTCATCTTAAATGTATTCATATGCATAAAACCTTACAAGTCACTTGTCTTTACTGGGGGATGAACATTTTTCTATTGGTATTATAAATCAGGATTGGTATTTGTGCTTTTTAATTGTTTTTCTTTTAAAAGCTGGATTCCCAAAACAGAGACTTGTTGAATAATATGGTTATTATTTGTCTATATTTAGAAGTTGTACATGTTTGTCTAAACTTAGAAGTTGTATGTGTTTTTGTATTACATAGTGGATCTTGTTTCATGTTATTGATTTCTCGTCTATTCTATATTAAAGTCTATTTTAGATTAATGTTGGCTTTGACTATTAAATGGATGGAAGGGCTTCATGAGAACATAAAATTGCATCTAGACTTGGGCAAGGGAAACCCCACACATACGATACTGAAAGGTAAAATTTTTTCTTCTATCATCACACAATTAATTTTCTTCCATCCTCGTACAATAAAGTTAATTTTATATAAACATAACCTTCACCCCTCTTTTTTTCACATTATAAATATGTAATGAGCTTGTATAATTCTTATGCGTATTGTTATTTTTCAAATACCATGGTAGACGGAGCTGGCAATTCCACCTGTTTACTATATACTTATTAATGGGCTGATTTGGGTTATATAAAGCTTTTGTTATCATATCTGATATAATGTTCTTTTTACATTTAAAAATTTTCAAGACTAAAACTGTACCATGATACCTATTTTGACTAGAACCTATCTTGCCATTTTATAGATAGGTGAATTCCTCGTTAATCTAGCCTTGTGAAATGTATTGATATTTTGTTGTTGCTTACGTGTATATATACACTTCTGGTTGGATAAAGCCAGAGTGAGAGGTTAAGAACCACCTGCAAAGTGAGGTTTGCATTCTTGGAATGAGGCAGTTGTGAAGAAACTTCTTGATGGAAAGTCATTTGCTGCACTTGAACATATTCATTTCTAAGCTTAGTTTGATATCATTCTATTTATGGAATTTCTTAACTGTAGGTTTCTGTTTTCCTAATTTATTATTTTATACTTTGTCGGGGACGGAGAAATGTGCTGGCACAGATTGGTTAATGAAAGAAAAAATACTTCAACAATGCTAAAACCAAGGTAAATGCTGACTTGCATTATTTCTGTATTGCATCACAGGTGGTCGTGATGCCATATCTCTTGTATCACCATCTGTGCTTGATTTGATAAAGAAAACTGCAATATTCTAGAGCTTCTGCTGTCACCGAGTTTGTTTTAAATGGGTCCAATCCAGTTGATCAAGTAGGGAAGCCATCCATATAGTGAGAATGGGAAAGAAATATTGTATCTTTTTAAGGTATAAGATGATGTGGCCAGTGGATTAATCAAAGATAGTGTGCCATCCAGTTTAAGGTATCATTTTCTGTTGACCATTGTTATTGTAAAACTATCATATTTTCGTTTTCTAATATACAGTTTTTTTTACTGGTGGAATATCGAAGAGAATGCTCAAGTAGCATGGGGTGGCCCCGTTTTCAAAATAAGAGAAGGAGGTTCCTAAATTTGTATTTGATCCGTGTTTTAAGGTTAGCCCTGAAGTCAAAATTCTGCCACTTGTTAAATTACCAAAATATGATATCTTATTGTTGGTATTTGTATTTTCAATATTTAGGTTTTCAAATCTTTTCATTTTTGTAGTTCTTAATTACTTATGTTGAGGATTCTAATGATTTATTATGCCAAGTAATGAGGACAGGAAAGATATATTTAGTGAATATATTTCTGAGCTAAGGGAGTCTGGCATGGAAGCTGAATAGCAAAGGTAAAACGAGAAGGAGGGTATGATAAGCTTTTACTTTTTTCTAAATTTTCTTTTTTCGAAGTGGTTTGTACCCGCTTTTTTATGCATCGTGGTTACATTAGCATATATATTGAATTACATGTTAAACCTAACATTTTTTTAATACTATAGACTCTCTTAACCAAAAAGATGGCTCGACAAAAACTGCATTTGCTTGAAGCTCTTGCAATTATAATCATTCAACTTCAAACAAGTTTCCACTTTCCTGCAAAGACTTTTGAGCATATCCATCCATATTGAGTTTTTTGAGAGTTTCTATCCTCATCTTTAGTGTTTTTAAATCTGTTTTGGGTTATGGTCTGTTCAAAATTGAACTTGGCTGTTTTTTTTGTGAGTTTGTTATTGGTTAGGTGCCGGTTTCAGGGTTCTAGTGGTGAAAGTTTCAAGGCAGCATCAATTGAAGGACAAATCAACCACAGGAAGCACATTTTCTACTCTGATCATCTTCAGATAGTCTGTTGTTGTATCCTTTAACTTTTTTTTTGTGCATGTTGTAATAAAACTAGCAGGCTACATGACCCAAAGAGAGCCATCGGAACCTGTCCATTCATCATGATAACCATGTGGTGTTTTGTATCTAGGTATGTTTGTTTATCTCGCTTGGTATTCTTCCATAGTTATTATTATCTTTTCCTGTTTTGCGTTATTGGTCTCGGTCAAACGCTTTATCTGAAATCAAGGTCACTATCACGTCATGCTTTGAAAGACAAGGTAAGTTTTAAGTATTATTTTTCTGTTCTTGTTTCTTTTAAATTTTCAAGTTCTGTTTTAGTTTTAGAATTGTGGTAAGCAACTTAATTTGTTTACTTTGTGACTAATTTTGAACTTGGAAATCTTTGGTTTTCTCGTGTTTCGTGTATTTTGTCTAAAAATGCAATTTTGGCTATGTATTAGCACCGTGTTACTAATTGTGATTAAATTTTTCTAGCTTATGTGTATAAGGACAAAGGTAATACTTGCGTTTGTTACTTCACAGATTTTTCATTTGTAAGAAAATAAATATCACGTATTTGAACAGCTTAAATAAGATAGTTAGCTCCAAGTTATACTCCTGTTTTCATTTGTAAGAAAATAAATAAGTTTGACGTATTTTAACAGCTTAAATAAGATATTTAGCTTCAAGCTATACTTCTGTTCATATCCTAACATGTCTTTTTTCATGGCCATATGTAGTGTGGAGCTTTTTTTACCATGATAACTGTTTTGACCAGAACCCATACCACCATTTACCCAGCCTTCCCTTTTTGTCATTAGTAACTGTAGATTTTAGTTCTATAGATTGGTGAACCTAGCCTTGCGATATATATTGATTTTGTGTTGTTCCTTGTGAGTATAACGTGTCAAAAACTGATTAATTTGACCTGAAAGAGTAGTTATCTATTTGTATACACATATATTTTTTTCGTATGTGCTGTATGCTACATAATATGCTTGCTATTGTTATCGAGTCGGGGGTCTCTTTGGAAGCGGTCTCTCTATCTCTCAAGATAGAGGAAAGACTTGCCACCACCTACCCCTCCCAGACCCTGCTCTTGAGTGGGATATACTGGGTATGTTTGTTTGTTTGTTTGTATATTTTTTCCGTAAATGGTCAACTATTTGAAAAATATTCTACAATTACTAATAACCCAATTAGATTAATCATTTTAGTAATTTGGTAACCCTTAGAAGTACCCTTTGGTTTTTGAGTTTCTACTCATTTCTGCCATGTTCTTTATATCTATTGGCTTTTTGCTTTATATCCAGTTTGAGATTTATCGTAATCCAAATTGCGACTCATCTATAAGTAAAGTAGGGGTTGAATTAGTCACATCTTATAAGAATGTCTTCTCATTTGTATCTTAAAGTATAAATATTATTTATTGCAGGGTTGCTAAAAGAAAATTCACTGTAAATAGGGCAGATAAGGCTTGATGGGGGTTTCAACAAGGACATGGAAAGAGACAAAACTTCTTCTTCATCAAAAGAATTTGAGCATAATCTGGACGGCATGGATAGACAAGAGTATAAATTATCTATTACAGCCGGTTCTATTTAGGAAAAACAACTAAAATTTATACATTTTGCAACTTGATTTGTTATTTTTATTTTTTCTGTTCATATCTTCCATGACTATTAGAATTCATTCAGGTAAAAAGCAAATAAGGTTGTGGATATAACCTTGAAGGCTACACTCTCCCTTACACACATTTTAGAGGGAAGTTCTCTGAATTGTCCTAATTATGACACTATTATTGTTCTAATATTAAGTATTATTTCTTTTAATATTAAGTTTTGACTTATGCAATATCCAGGAAATGCTCAAGGAGTGTGGGGTGGCCTCACTTATTCAAAATGGGAGAATAAGCTTCCTAAATTTGTGTCTGATCAGCTTTTCAAGTTTGCTAAAGTCTAAAGTTTGTCACTTGTTACACACATTTTAGAGGGAAGTTCTCTGAATTGTACTAATTATGACACCATTATTGTTCTAATATCAAATATTATTTCTTTTAATATTAAGTTTTTACTTCTGCAATATCCAGTAGATGCTCAAGGAGTGTGGGGTGGCCTCACTTATTCAAAATGGGAGAATAAGCTTCCTAAATTTGTGTCTGATCAGCTTTTTAAGTTTGCTAAAGTCAAAAGTTTGTCACTTGTTAGGTACCAACATGATCTTTTATTTTTGCTGCCTGCACTTCTCTAGTGTAGTTTCAGTTGATCTTTCATGTCATATGTTGTTTGAAATACTGCAATATAAAGTTGAAAAGTGCTTCAACTGAGCTTGTTGAAAGATAAATATGATAAGAGTATTGATGTAAGTCAATTGTTAGTCTCTGAAGAAAACATTTAATGCACCAGACTATGATTTTTGGGTTCTGCTTCTCAAATATTTAGTTTATTATAGTTCTTATTTACTGAGTGTATACTAACAATGTTCGTCTTACAGGCAGTGCAAAGTTATAGTGCTCGAGGAACCATATTTGATCAATTTGTCCATGTGCTGAAGAACAAAAGGCTGCAATCAAAGGTTACAAACAGTTAGTGGATGAGAAACTTGAATCCCTTTTCCCGGAGATAGGAAATCCGAGTATTTGACCTAAATAGAAAACCTACTAAACTACACTTCTTTTTTTATTCAATTCACTTCAGACACGATAACATATTTCTATCTTTTTTATTGCAGGATTGATGATCCATTGGCATTGATGGTTACAGCCCAAGTTCCACCTATTTTGTACTCACCAGCATCACCACAAGCTACTCTACCTTTTGCCTATTATGGTGCACCAAACCCCTGACATTTTATGAGATTTATATTCACTTATACATAATACGTTAAACCTAATTCTGGCTTCTAGACTTTGTTACCAAAAAGATTGACTCGGCAAAACTGTTTTAAACGTAATTTTTAAGATTTTACTTTTTATTCTGTTATAACCAGTTGTTTTTGAAGCTATTACAGTTGAAACAACTCAACTCCAAACAAGTTTTTTAGGAAGACTTCTTTAAGCTTTTATTTATGTTTATTGCTGCTGGAAATGGACATATTGGGCATTGCAATAAATGAAACAATATGCATCTTTTTTTAGGTATGTTCTTAATTTCAGTCGTTCATTTAGAAGTTCTCATATATCTTAATTTATTTATTCTAAGCTTTACTAAATGTTATCAGCATTAGCCTTAGTACTATTGTTGTGGCTCTAGAATTGTATCAGACAACCTGTTACATGTTGCAGCTGAGTGGTAACTACCTTAATTTATGAAATAGAAATCACATTGAAGATCAAGTCTTGCTACTATAGCGTTCCAGAGTATCGTTGTTTTGGGGCTGAA
This sequence comes from Flaveria brownii, assembly GCA_018326445.1. Lineage (NCBI taxonomy): Eukaryota > Viridiplantae > Streptophyta > Magnoliopsida > Asterales > Asteraceae > Flaveria > Flaveria brownii. The sequence goes on along the minus strand of BJCN01046068.1, from coordinate 2,811 downwards.
AAAGCTGTAAGTTTTCTCCTTCTTTCTGTATAACGAAATTGTTATTATTCAAGTGTTTTTGTATTAGACAGAGATGTTGATGGTTTCTACTTCTTCTATCCATTTCTGTTTCACGTTCAAGTTTGTAACATTTGAAGGGTTTGGTTTGATTAAGCTTTCAATTTTCTCTATTTTTTTAATGTCCATATCTTCAGTGATTATTAGAATTCATTCAGGTTTTTTCCGTTATCTTCAAGGTAAAAAAGCAATTCAAGTTTACACAGATCCTTTCATATCATTTATAAGGACGTACTCTGAACTGTTATTTCTTTATTCTGTTTTTTTTAATGTTCATTTCTTTAATGATTATTAGCCATGGAACAAGGTGTTTCAGACCCAATGAGATTGAGCATTGTTGTTTTTGGCTGAAGAAACTGTAAGTTATCTTGTTCTTTTTGTTAAGTTCTTGTTGAACGAAATTGTTATTTATATCAAGTGTTCTCTATTAGACAATGACGTTGATGGTTTCTCATTCTCTCCATTTCTGTTTTATCTTCTCTCTTTGAAGGTACTCAAGAGGTCTACAGAGATGAAGGGAAGTTTGTCATATTAATTTTTCTTTATTTTTAATTAATTAATGATCATATCTTCCATGATTATTAGAATTCAGTCAGGTGAAAAGCAAATAAGTTCATGGGACAAAACCTTGAAGGCTACTTCTTCCTTTCACATCATTTAGAGGAAAGTTCTATGAATTTTTCTAATTGTGACACCATTCTTATTCTAATATTATGTCTTTTAATATTAAGTTTTTACTTGTGAGATGCTCAAGGAAGGAGTAGATCTTATTTTCAAAATGAGAGAATGAACTCCTAAATTTGTGTTTTATACTTTGATTCCCATTTCAAGATTTGCTAAAGTTCAAAGTGTGTAGCTTGTTAGGTTACCAACATGATCTTTTATTGTTGCTGTTTACTTCTCTAATGTAGTTTCAGCTGTTGATCTTTTCATGTCATATGCTGTTTGAAATACTGCAATATAAGTTGCAAAATGCTCTAAGTGTGCGTATTGAAAGAAATATATGATAAGAGTATTGTGCAAGTCAGTTGTTAGTCTATGAAAAAAATGAATCCAGACTATGATTTTTGGGTTCTGAATTATCAAATGTTTAGTTTTTTATAGTTCTTATTTACTGGGTTTATATAAACAATGTTCCTCTTGCAAGCAATACCAAGTGCTCAAAGAACCTTATTTGATCAATTTGTTTAAACATGTGCTGTAGCACAAAAGGCTGCAATCAAAGGTTAAAAACAATTACTTGATGAGGTGGAGGAAGTTTGATTAAGTCCGTCTCTAACTTAATCTGAAAAGATCTTTTTAATATTATTATGATATATAATACACATCAAATTTTAATAACTTGAGTATAATCTGTTGCCATTATGTCATCTATTTTTTAGGATGTCAACAAGAACACTGATTTTCATTATCCAAGCTTTGAGGTATTGTACCGAGAAGGATGTGAAGCTTACTAAATGATAGGTAACTAGCTGTACTTGGTTTCATTGAGAAAATTTCTCTGAGATCATTATTAACAAAATATGTTGCAACTTACAATGATATGTTATGCAGGATCTCACACTTCATGACATTTTATTATGTCTCTGGGTTGTTCCACTAAAAAGGTCTGTTGTAGAAGAGGTCCGTAAAAAGCTTGCAGCTGTTGTTTCTAGTTTAAGGTCAATGCTCAGGGATAATAAGGACATTTCCCCAACCTCTCGTTGGTCCAAGGTTAGTAAAAGTGTAGATGTTTGGATTGAATTTTGGTTTTTTCATTGATTATGTGTTAGTAAGTTTGTAGATATTTGTACCTATATTTTCATTATCTTTTAGGTTATAGCTAAACCACAGTTCTACACGTTGTTACACGTAGTAGAATTACTAAATTATATACAATTTGGTCTATTTTGGTTTTGTTTTATGACTTTATCTCTAATGGATCATTTGCGTTAAGCTAAAAGAGTTGACTAAAAATGAAATTAGTTAAAAATGTTGAAAGTCATCTTAAATGTATTCATATGCATAAAAATCTTGCAAGTCACTTAAGTTGGGGATGAACTTTTTCTAATAGTATAAATCAAGATTGGTATATATGCTTTTTAATTGTTTTTCTTCTTTAAGCTGGATCCATAAAACAGAGACTTGTTAGATGGAATTTTTGTTATTTGTCTACTCAGAAGATTTACATGATTGTCTAAATTCAAAAGTAGCAAGTGTTTTTGTATTTCGTAGTGCGTCTTGTTTCTTGTTGATGATTTCTGGCTAGTATATTCTGGATTAATACATGGTTTGACTGTTAAATGGATGGAAGAGCTACATGAGGACATAAAATTGCATCCAGACTTGGACAAAGGAAAACAGACACATACACAAAATTGGAAGGTAATATTTTTTCTTCTATCATCACACAATAGATTTTCTTCTATCCACACACTAAAAATATTTATTTTAAATAACCATACCCTTCACCCCTCATTGTTTCACATTATAGATACGTAATGAACTTGTATAATTCTTGTGTGTTGTTGCTTTATTTAAATAGCACGGGACAGAGATGTCAATTCCACCTTTTTACTATATACTGATGAATGGGCTGATATGGTCTATATAATTATTTTGTTATCATATTTGATACAATGTTCTTTGTACATTGATTTTTTTAAGACAAACTGTACCATGATACCTATTTTGACCATTTTATAGCTAGGTGAATTCCTCGTTAACCTAGCCTTGCGAAATGTATTGATATTAGGTTGTTGCTTATGTATATAA
>BJCN01045922.1:18286-28887 GCA_018326445.1 Flaveria brownii | reverse complement strand
ATGTTACTTCAAAAATGATCTCGGTATCTATAACATGATTACCCAATGATTTCACGTGTAGCCTTGTTCTATAACATTATTACCCAATGTTGTGTTCTTTGATTTTGTATTCAACTTAATTATAGGTGAGGTGGTTTAGGCGGAAAAGAATATGAAAGGGCGTCTAAAAGAGTGACACGTGATACTAAATGTTATTCTTTTATTAGGTTTAAAGTATTTATAGTTTTAAAAAGTAAAAAGTCACTTTTAGATTAATTAGATAATGATAACAACCTGTCATGGTTAAATATGATTATTTATAGTTAGTCCATTATGGTCAATAATTGTCAATTGAAAAAGATTTTACCGAATAAAGAGAATACAACCTCAAGATGCTCAAGACCAAACAGAAATTACAATACAGAGAGAAGTCGCCAAAACACCAAGAGGGAAAAACTACATAACTTGGAATAAACATTAGTTGCACAGGTTGAGATTCTTAAATTTAAATATGTTTTTTTTCCTTAAGAATGCAAACGCTTTGAGGTCTTCAATAATATTGGGGATAGACGCCTTTGTACCCTGGAAGAGTATTTGGTTTCTAGCTATGAATTTACAAAGTTATTTTCTCATTGATCATCGAGTACGCACATATACATTGAGAGATCCTTGAATTGTGGATTTGTCACAACAAATAACGGAGACTAACTCTATCTAAATGAAAACACAAATTCAAAACAAAAATTTTAATTTTATACAAAAAATAGGAGGGAACCAACACAACCCCCGCAAGATGGACGATCTTGAGAGGAATCCAATCTTGGATAGAAGCATGTGGTGGCGAAGCAGTGGTTTTGTTAGAGCATCGACTGATTGTCACCTTTGATGTGAGTAACAATATGGACCCGTCTTGAGCTTTCTCATGAACAAAGTGGAAGTCAAGCATAAGGTGTTTCATTCTCTAGCGGAAAACCAAGTTGACAGAATAATGAGTAGCACTTAAGTTGTCACAATATATAGCTGGTGTTACTATTGATTTGTAGCCAAGTTCAGACAATAGGGACATAAGCCATTGCACTTCGATAGTAGTGGTGGCTACAGCTCGAAATTTAGCCTCAGTGGAGGAACGAGTCAAGGTAAGTTGTCGTTTGGAATTCCAAGCTATCGGATTGGAACCCAGGTAAACAATGTAACCGGTGTGATTCGATAAGTTTGTTTATCACCTGCCCAACATCAGTATTAGTATTTGGGTTTAATGGAGAATAACGACTTATAAATAATGGATCATTCTGTGTAGTACAATAATAATATTTTAAGGGCAGCCCAATGAATATTTTATAGGATGATGCATAATTGTGAAAGCTTGTTCACAACCAATGTTACATCAGGACTAGTTAAGGATAACTATTCACCAACAAAAGAACGGTATGTAGTGAGATTCGGTAATGGTGTGCCATCAGTACTTGTAACAAGATGTACCAAGGTGGTCATAGGGGTCGAAGTTGGTTTCCAGTCACTCATGTTGGCCTTAGTTAAGAAATCAAGAATAAATTTGCTTTGAGAACGGGACGAGGTAAAACCTCAACTCTAAGAAAGTTGGAAAGATTACCTATATCTTTAAGAGAGAACTGATAAGCTAGGGAGGTGACCAAAGAAGTAATAAGCGAGGAATTAGATCCGGTAATAACAATAACATTAACATACAGAAGAATATAAATAGTAGTGAAGTGGTGAACAAAAAGGGAAGAGTTAGAAATTATGGGCTTACATTTAGTCGAAAAGAGAAAAGATTTAAGTTCCTCATAACAAGGGTAGGAGGCTTAACGAAGACCATAAATGGATATATGTAACTTCAAACATGGTGTGGAAAGGAGGGATCGGCAAACATGAGAGGTTGAGACATGTATACGATTTCAGTGAAGGTGCCCTGTAAAAAGTTGTTACTGTGTCTAATTGGCAAAGACACCAGGCCAGTTTTGAGAAGCAGCTAATAAGAGAACGAGACCGGGTCATTGATGAAACCCTTTAGCAACGAGTCATTAATTCTTTAAGACAATCAACTGACCCGTCAGGTTTGAATTTAGTTCGGAAAACCCATTTACAACCAAAGAGATTGGGAATGGATCTAGTAGTACATACAAGGGACCAAGTTTGGTTATAAATGAGAGCATCATGTTCATCTTGCATTGCTTGACGCCATTAAGGTTGTTTGAGAACTTGGCTGATATTGGTAGGTTTGGGAAATTGTTAGAATGATAAAGAACAAAATCATTGTTATGGTACTTAATTGGGATTAGGTTTGTTTTGTCTAGTTAGTTTAGGTGATGTAGGAGGTGGTTATGTTGTGCTAGGAGTAGGAGAGGGAGTATGTGAAGAATTGAGGGAAGGGTTCCCGTTAGAAGGACAATATTTCGGGAATTGTTATGAAGTGTAATAGTAGGAAGGCGGTTGATGAGATAGGTTGTGGTAGTAAAGGGCCAAAATTGTAATGGCACATGTGCATGAGAAAGTAATGTAAGACCCGTTTTGACTATGTGACGATGTCTTCTCTCAGCATAGCCATTATGTTCGGGTGTGTGAGGTGGAGATGTAAGAAGAGTGATTTCACGAGAGGCAAGGTGAGATGCAAGTTTAATATATTCCCCATCATTGTCGTAGAATATTTGTTTGATTTTGGTTTGAAAATAGTTTTCAACGAGACGTTGAAACCAAATGAAAACGGTAAGAGAATCATATTTATATTTAATGAGTAAATCCATATATATTTAGTGAAACGATCGACATATATGATATGGTATTTAAACCCATAAAAAATGTAACAGGAGATGACCATACATCAGAAAAAAAATTTATTGCGATGATGGTTTATTGTGGTTGTTGTTGTTGGGTTTTGGTATGGAAAGGAGTACAACCTGGGGATATTTACTTTTGAACACATAACATGAAGTAAGAGAATGTTCTTTGGCAAAACAAAATTGACAATTACTTAGGAGTTGATGAGTGTTCATAATAAGCTATTGAGGAGTAGGTAGAAGACCCGAAGAGAGTGACTTGCTTCGATTATTCCAGTATTAATTGGAGGGTAGAGATGAGCTGCAAAGGCTGTTACACATTGGTAAAGATTGGTAGTGGTGGATCATTGTTAAACTAATGGTAGTTCATGATTAATAAGCTTCTTATGGAGAACATGGAAGGATATGGGAGTGTCCCTCACATGAATATATAGCTAGCATTAATGAAACTTTTATAGGAAGTAGAATCCAAGCCATTTAAAATAGCACCCAACAATAGTCGATCTTGACGAAACCACGCAGGGTAATCGACATGAGGAGTTGAAACACCAGCAGCAGTGATTGTGGGTTTCGGGGAAGGGTGTGGTTTGATCAATAAATTTGTAGAGGTCCAAACCATGGACTAGGGTCTCAATCAGGGTTTGAAGGGGTAAGGTGTTAATGGTGGAAGATGTAGTGCTCTTATTAGTTGATATAGTGGAAGATTGACCAGAAAATTAAAGTAGAGAAAATGAAGGACATCAGCTAAAAATTAGAGAAAAGTAGGATTCCTGATACCATATGAATTGAATTTATCAACCAAAGTTATTTTCTCATTGATCATTGAGTACTTACATATACAAGGAGAGACCCTTGAATTGTGGTTCTGTTACAACAAATAAGGGAGACTAGTTCTATCTAAATCAAAATACAAATTTATAATAAACATTAAGATTTAATACAAAAAAATAGGAGGAAACCAAAATAACCCTCAAATCAGATTACGTGTTAGATACTAGCTTTCTATAAACACCAATTTGTTTCAAGAAAATACCTTAGAACCCACATTTTATATTAATTTCTGAGAGCTTTAATAAACTTAATGATTGGCATACCGTCAAAAAACGCAAGATCAAACACAAATTGAACTACAATAAATTTGTATTGTTGCAAATTGAAGTATCTACAATCAAGAAACGACTGATAACTAGACACAAGAACAAGAACCACACTCTAATCTCATCGGTGTGACAATATCTATATGATACAGATTTTTGACCTCAAAACAGAGAGATCGGAGACTAATGAAAGTAAGGATGAAACCCTAGACAAGTATGAAGAAGAAGAAGTTGAGAGACTATGAAGATCTTCAGAGATGATGATCACAAAGATATATATTTGGTTCTTGTTATGATATGCAAGATAACTGACGAAGGGTGTGCCATTTCATCCAAATTAATCAACCATGAACTCTCTTTTATCTTTTATATGATGCTCCCACGAACATAATTGCCGATATAAGCTGCTCAATCAAGACTTCACCCCCAGCGTACTCAGCCTCAATAATCAAGTGTAATATGCAAAACATATACATAAAATAACAAAAATATTAGAAAATGAAATACTAAAAGTGTAATGTGTTTGTAATTGAATTTAACACTTTTATTATTTCAACACATACTCACAACAGGCTTGTTATTTTCAATTCCACATTGCTTACTAGAACAGACTTCAAGTTGTATGAAAAGTTCACTTGAATCTGAGCTTAAGTAGATGTTCCTTCCTTAGTTTAAAGAACTTTGTGTTACTTTTTGACCTATTGATCAAGATATATATACACTATTTTTTTTGTTAAATTTTATCCAAAGTATGAAATTTGGAAGGAAGTGAAAAAAATTCAAGCTAAAATGTTAGTTAACCGACCCAAAACTGAAGTAGTATGTAAAGGCTGATTAACCAAAAGCAATTAACCATCATTGTTTGGTCAACTAAAAATTCGGTTATTGTTACAATTTTAGGTCATACCCTACCTAAACTAACCCATGAACACCCTTATATTCAAAGTTCACTAATTAGAAAACCTACACCCTTAAAAAGTACGAATTGAAACTAAGAAACAAATTATCAACATCAAACTTGAATGTTGACTGTTCAATATAAACATTTTAAACCATCTACGACTATTTTAATGTCTTTATCATGTCACATCACGTTACAATCCAACTCAACGTCACACCAGCACATCATAACTCCTCTTTCCAGCTAGGTGTTTTCATTAAGCCACACGTACCACACCACTTTTCATATTAAATAATAAAAGGTAAAGTGACGTGAGAGGAAAGAACTATAATACACGGTCAGCATTAACGAGAGGTAGCCATGACACCCAATGGCATGGCAAAAAAGTACCGCGATAGTGGTGTTGTGATAGGAACTCAAAAACACTAGGCTTGATTACTAGATAAACTAAAGGATTATAGATAGTGTACCCAATTCAAGAAGAGTATGATCTTCAATAACAAGGTAAAAACTATGTTTGATTTGGACAAATTAATCATGATCATGAGCTGCCATAAATATATATTCTTAATCTCGCATGTCGTAATGATGCAACTCACACATGTGACTTCTTTCAAACTTCAACATAGTTCGCCGCATCTGTCATTTGGTTTTCAGTGACTCGAAGCTAAAGTAACAATTAAGACTGTACTTATGTCAATTTGATTTGAGTTCTTCATGAGATTGACGCGTGTGATGCAACTCGATACTCCCTTAAAATTTTAGAACATTGAAGCTTTTCAAACCTTTAGTTGTCGTTAAGGTCAAATAACATACTCTTCTTTGTGTGTATTATGTAATAGGTCAAACATACCGTAAACGTGTGGAGAAAAAATGAGTTTTGAAACAACGATAAGTAATTGAGGTTTATAATAAATAAAAAATATTACCCGGTGACCTTCTATTGGTGGCAAACCATCGATGATAAAATGTCAATGGTTTGTTAGTAAAGAAGTCATCTGCGAATGTCGGTAAACATTTCATCGTTGTTGCGTCAGTTACATGGCCATCGGTGAAGTGATCTATTGGTAATATTTGTGTTGCTCCATCGGTGATCCTAACTGAGCTAGTCATTTGTGATTCTTCAGTAAAGTCTTTAGTTACCCATGAACGAATTAAAAATGAAATTTTACCGACAGATCACCAAGGTTGGCATCCACACCCTTATCATTGACAAAAGTTTGATTACAAGTAGTAAAAAAGGCTGATTGCATGATTTATGATCTTGCTGACAATCAATAAACTAAAAGAAGAATCAGAAAAGAAGAAAAAACATAATTGAGTGCAGTGTTGACAAAACTCTATTTTCAAACAAGTTCATCAACGCTGCACTCAATGACGTTTTAAGTTCTCTGAAATTTAGACCCATCGTTTGAAGATTGTGGACGTTCTAATACGATTATGGTTTATTTATACAGGTTGTGTATAATAGTACTTGTCATTCATTGAACTTCCTGTATAAACTCAAATCTGTTACTTTACAAGAGGTTTCGCTAGTGTACTTGCATCCAATCCTTGTACTAATTGTACTGTCTTTAGTCATGTTATGTACTACAGAAATGTATACTATGTATATATTATATTCTGTGTGGCATACCTTCTTTTCAATATAGTTGACTACTAGTTTATATTCATCTATTATTGAGTTTAGCTTAAATTAATTATCTTTTAGAAAACTAATATTTAACAGCGTTCAATACTATTGATTTATTTTATATTTCTTTTTTGTGTTGTATGAAACGTTTTTAAAAGTATAAAAAAATTATGTATATAGCATTTTATGAAAATATATGACGTTCAGTATGTTTTAAAAGGCTTCTTTAAAAGACAGACAAATACAAAAATAAAAATCATATAAAAGATTTTATGGACATGGCTAAATTTTAAACTATGAACATATTTCGATGGACATGGGTTAGACCCTTTTGAAATTTTCCGACTATCCAGTGATATTCTGCAACATCTTGAGAGAAAAAGATATACATAAAGAGATTTTTCATTGAACATATAACTAACAGTATTTTCTCTTGAATTAGTGGCACCTTATGTTATCTTTATCAGATTGATATGAGTATCTGTTTCATAATATAAGCAATATGTAGATTTAGAAGTAGATTTTAAGGGGTGAGTTCATTGTTCAAAGAAAAAAAAAAGAAATATACGAGGTCTCCTATACGTAGAATCACCTAATAGAAAAATGTAGTTACGGAGTGTGCGAAAATGCACCCAAAATGGGAAGAACTAAAGGGAAAAATCCTAAATATGTGAAATTTGTATATTTGTATATTGTAAGGATGATAACATCCGCAAGGACCATGATTGGAAATTAAATGTATATATCATCTTTCTTTAAAAAAAAGAAAATAGAATCAAATTGAGACTAAAAAGACCGAATTAAAAAGTATAAGTACCTTGAAATTCCTTATGAATTTCAAGGTACACTTTTTAATTTGATTTAAACTACGGGATTCACCGTTTAAGAAGTGGATTGCTCAAGAATTTCACGTTTCATTTGACATGAATGAATAAAGTCTAAATAAAAATAATAACAAGACATAGTCAAGGAAGTTTTGCTTAATCTTCACTGGAAAAACTAAGAAGTAGATTTCTTTAGAGTTTTCCAGAACTTTAAAACAAAAACTCTTATTTTTCTTTATTTTAATCTACTTTAGCAGCATGAATTAAAAGTTTAAAACTCACGCATTTGATATTGAGCGGCAGAGATCTATTCAAATTTAGGCGCAAAGATTTAAAAAAAAAACCATTTTCACTTGAAAACACATTGCTAAAAATTCGAATTTTGTTACATTAGAACACTCACAAGAGAGGAAACAAGAAATAAAGATCAAGTGATCGTTCAATACTTGCAACCGAAGACGGGTACACCTCTAAATAGTGTATAACTTACATAACATGTCGGTATCGGTATGATACTAACCCTAGTAAAACATATTTGGGTGATATACTATATTTAGTGGCGTATGATCAGTTCTGTTTAACTGTAAATGTGTAATAGCTGTTTTGTCGGTTTAGGTTGTATATATAGGAACTTCGTTAAACATTATTAACGGTCAATGAAGCCACAAAACATACATGGACTGCATGTGTGTTATGTACGGTACATTTATAATTTGTAATAACTTAACAAATTAATAAAATTGTCATCAAACAAGAAACAACTTATAAAATATAATATTGGTGGGCATTTGAAAATTTTATAAACTTGTTGAGTACAAGACATAAAATGTTAAGTTGTGTGTACATATTTTGATTCTAAAAGAACAACACAAGAATCCTCTAATGATGGAGGATTCTAAGACCACCATGGAGCCTCACCGGTTCGGAAATCAGTCTCCACCCATGGAACAAACACAACTTTCCCGTCATCAATATCCGCATGAGCCAATGCCAATGACTGTTCACAAGATAAAACTTATCGCATCACGACTTGTACTTTATGCATCAAGACATGTATATGTGATTAGGGTGTTCATTGTTCAATTTCAACGCGTGAAACTACTCAAACCGGTCATTAGTTTGGTTACGCAGTCTAGGTTTTAATTTTTTTTGGTTGGTCGGTTTAGGAGTTGTAAAATAGTGTTGAACAGTTTGGTTCAAGGTTTAAACACAAAACCAGTTGGAAAAAACTAAACTGCCCCATATGATTTTTGGCTATGTAACATTATATTATGAGTAGGTTTGTTTAAGAATGCAATACAGATGTTGGTCTTTTAAGTTTTAACTTTGAACATTATTGATTCTTTATTTTAATCATATTCAATGCATTTTTTTTTAATTATAAAGGCGTAATAAGTGTTGGAAACCAAACTGTAACTAAACCATTTGTAATGATTTGGTTTGGTTTGGACCCGTTTAATGTTCAACGATTTGGTTTTGATTTACAATTGTTAAAAATCATTACTAATGGTTCGACTTACGGTTTAACCTAAGCCCTGTCAAAACTAAACCGTTAACACTTGTGGCGAAAAAAAAAAGGAAAGGGTTCTTACCAGAGGAGCAGGACCCCTAACAACTTTGCCTTGGTTATTGTATTGAGATCCATGGCATGGGCACATGAACTTGTTCTCTGCCTTGTTCCATGGCACCACACACCCCAAATGGGTGCACACCGCGTTGATTCCGTATGTGGCTAGGGTTCTGTCATTCTCGACAACTAGGTATGTCGGGTCTCCCTACAAATTTCATGATCAAAGTCATTTAAAAGCGTCAACGACCCACCATATATTCAAAATATTATCAAACGTTGTAAAGTAAAAGTACCTTTAGACCTTGAGAAAGGGTTCGATCACCCGGTCCATGAGTCTTTAGCCATTCCTTCGCTATGATATCGTTTCCAAGTGCGTCCTTAGCCGGGGTACCACCGCCTGAACCTCCTGAACTGTTTTACACAATCACGTAACAATAGTAACAATAACTAAAATTATTAAAAGAGAAGTAATTTTAACAAATATGGGGCACAACATGATTTTAGAATACCATTTATGTGCATTTGCGCTACATATAATGTTCACAAGACAAAAATGCTTACAAATTTGTAGTTTCTAGTAAGAACATTCGTTGTATCGTCAACTACTACAAACATGTTATGCATCAAAACAAGAATGTGAGAACATATCAATTTACGTGACATGGATGTAACTTATTCACGCTTTAGTTTTAACAGTCTTTTAACTAAACATTGAGTCAAACTATTAGTAACGGTTTTTATTATTGATAACAAAAACCAGACCAAAATCTTGTTTGGAGTAAAAAAAGCTATTGGTTTGATTGACTTCATAATTCGAATTAAACATAAGTCTTGTATTTAGAAATTATGTCCAAGTACATTTTAATAAACAAATTCTCTAAACTATTGTTTGTTAGTGACAAATACATCTTAATAATTCAAACTTTAATTCATTAGATGATAATATTTTATATTATCAATTTAACCAATAAGACTCGTAACTTTTAGCTTTTTAGCTTCATTTACAAGTATAATCACTTTTGCTAAAGATCATGCCTAGACTTCCATTAGGCCAACTCAAAACAATGATTATAAGTAAAATAAGGAAACACATAGTGAAATTTTAAGTGTATATAGAGTATAAATGCATGATGTATATAGAACATAAATATATGATGATTTTGCCAGTGGAATTATCATCAGCAATAAAAGTGAAAGTGTTTAGCAGACATCCTAGTGGTAGGTAGTGTGCCCTACAACCTAAAGAATGAGAGTTCAAATCCCACGGAGTGTAAATTATGGTGTTTTTAACCTAGAAATTCAATATTGTTATTTAAAGAAATAAAAACGAAAATAAAAGTTAGAAATATGAATTATTATTAATCAAATGTCATACTTTGAATATTAAAAGGTAAATTGAATTTTAATAATTCAAACCATCACACGATGTTAATCCATACTAACAATTTGGACAAATAACTTCGCTTTTGTTACCGGTCACAATCTCACTAACATAATTATCATAGATTCATACTTAATTTTCATTTACTTTTCTCTACGTTTGAGTGAAATCAAATGCAAACTAAATGTAATTATCTAATTATTATACTATTAGGATTGTCAAATTTGTCACTCTTAACAAAAGTGAAAACCGAAAGCATCACTACCTAAACTGTAGTATAAATTATTATCGACAAACAGGTGAAATGAGAATAAAATTTAAAAGATGATAAGAGATCAAACCCGGGTGGAACGAAGAAATAGGTGTACGGGAGCAGCATCCCGGTGGTTGGGAGACCAATGGCACCAAGCAGAAGCAAATTCAT
>BJCN01045922.1:0-17864 GCA_018326445.1 Flaveria brownii | reverse complement strand
TATTATTTTCCTTGATTTTTATTGAAAAAACAACACACTCATGTTAGTTTAATGTTAACTCACACTTTAGTTGTATATTTAACTCTTCATCAGCATTTATCATGAAACCAGATTTATCAACCACTTGCAAATGAACATTTTTACTATCAATTATAATATTGCTATTATATTGATGCTATGATAATTTATTATGGAATATACATGTGAAAGTTTCGTGGGTGAAACTTATTGGTTAGTCACATTAGATAATTACGTCTTGTTATTTTTTACAGGACTTAAAAATATTCTAAACGGTTTGGTTGATTATGTCTTCATAACTTTTTTGGTTAAAACATACATGAATGAATAAATTTATACATGAAATTAAAAAGGAAAAACACCATTCAACTTAAAACACAAAATTTGCATCCTGGTAAAGCCATAATCTTAAAGCATCTGTTAGTCAATGAATTCCCATGAAATTTAAACCAATTACATATTTACAAATCAACTTAGAAACTCTTAGTTCAAAAAATATTATATCCAGTAAATAGAATGCTTACATTCTAACAATCTGGCTTATATTTTGACTTTTAATAAAGAAGATAGAAATATTATGATAGTAGTTTATCAGCTATTTACTTATCAAGTTACTTAGCTTTACAATTTTTAGCTGTTCGGGTTAAGATAGTCCGGATCATAGTGTGATTCACATATGAATTACACAGTGCGTGTGCATTTCCGTTTAGCTGAAATAACATGCGACTACATACAGATCCTAATTTTACTTATTTACAGCATTTGCAAACTACCCTACAAAAGGAAAGGACATCTTTCCAGGGATTCCACCTTCCAAGCATGGTAGAATACTTTCTTCTATTTGAGGATATCCAAAAAACATCTTATCAAAAGAAGATACAATTTATATCACCATTCACAATGGGATCATTGCCGGTGTAAATGGCAACAAGTTCTTATTTCTCCACTATGAATGGAGATGAGTTCTTAGACACTGCCTTCACAATGGCGATGACCCCATTGTCAACGATGATCAAATCGTCCCCCCTTAAGATGATTTTTTTATTTATATACCCTCAAAAAGAAAATTTCTCATATATTACATTCAACTATCCATGAATATTGCGATCCATGAATCACAGATGGAAGTTGAGAATAGCAAAAAGGGGATAGTGTAAGCTATTTGGAATTATAAACCGTTTAACCACCATTACAGAACAAACCATAAGTTGCCATGATCGAAAAGTTATAAACCAGCCCCAACCCAACACCAACCAGCCAGAAAAGGTATAAAAACACCCTTTCTTCTTTCGTTTCCTCTATCGAATACAGACAGAACTCCCAGGTAAGCAAGAAAGATCCAGGACAAACAGAGAAGTCGAATAGTTTGACTGAAACCGTCTTTTCGATAAAAATGAATCAGCTTTGAATCCTCTCATAAAAGTAAAGGTAAGCCATGTCTTTTGGAGGGTCTTTAGAAACACCCACCTTGTCATCATTGAATATCACCCACCTTCCTTCTTTGTAGACGTGTGCAACATAGTGCCCGCACTGGGTTGAGGTGCCAATGTGGCTCACCAACCCGATCAGTCGATATTCTGCAATTACCAATATTAATACATTAATATTGTGTCATCTGATCTTCCCATATACGCTAAAAATATGCAAGATGAAATAGTGAGAAACTAACTTCCATCACCGTCAGGTAATGTGGCATCCACGGTAGTTCCACTGCTTGGTGTAGCATCCATATCAGACGGTCCAGATGCAGCACTGGGATTAAAAATCCAATCTGTTGCTTTCTCAATGTCACCACCCTGTAGTAAACAAACAATCACACAAATCAACTTTTTTTACATAAAAAGTACAATAAAAAAGAAAATAAAAGAAACAATCATTTTCATTACCGAAGCCTTTAATGCTTTTCTTGCGACTTCTTCTTCAAATCCAAACGATACCAGTGTAGCAACTTTTGATGGATCGACTTCATTGTTTTTCGCCTCTTTATGAATGGGAGCATCAATGTCTTAGTTAAAAAGTTGGAAAAAAATGGTGTTAGAATTCAAAACTGTTGTTCAATCTTAACACAAGTATAACAACTGTACTTTGTCAGAAATCAGAATATCAAACCTGGATCATCCATGTGAGAAAGTAACCAGTTCATTGCCTCTTCAACCCCAGCATTTGAGGTGTTAATTGCAGCTTTTTGACAATGAAGATGGTTAAATCCCATTGAAGCAAGTTGAGAAACAATATCTTCATTAGGCAAAACCTTTGCTGACTCTTCCTCACTTCCAGGGGCTACATGGTACAATAAAGTGGTAGTGAGTGCTACAAATTATATGAATTAAACAAACATTGTATATTGTATGGTAGTATTCCACACCATCTTCAGGTAACAACTCTTCACCAGGCTGAAGACCTTTGCTCCGCATGAGACTAATGTCTATGATGTCATCAGCATCTACGTAGACGTCTACAATCAAACTAAAATGTCAACACAAGTTTATAAAAAAAATAAAACAAATCATATAGGGAAAAGGGGTGTGTGTACCAAGCTTCTTCGGCACCCAACCAGCTTCCATAACAAATTTGCGCATATGCAGCACCAAATAATCAGGGAATGTAGTCAGACCAGCAGTCCTATTGGGAGGCCAAAGAGCAAAGAGTAAATACTTAATAAAGCAAGACACACATAAAAAAAAAACAGCCAGCAAAACCGCGAGTTTAAACAAACTGTGGCAAGCTGGGCAGGTATTGTTGATAGAAAACACTTTTTATCCAAACTTTTTTAACTTCTAACAAAATGAATGTATCAAACATCACTACAAACAAAAACTATATTATCTGTTAAATAGTCTAAATTTGATTTAAAAAATAAGTTGGGAGGTTTTATGGATTAAAAGTGCACAGGTGATTCTCAAGACAATTTACCTGTTCCCTTTTTAGCAATTTTTTACTGATTAAAGATAAGAAAAAACAACACAAATCACTTAATTCATCACTTGTGAACTTGCCACCTCTAGTCCAGATCTCAAAATAATTCACACGTAATGAAACTGAAAATGTAGCAGAAAACAGATAAGATACTTGATTGCAGTTGTCCGAGCTTTTAATGCAGTACTATAGAAGCCCTGCACCTCCTCTGGATGAGAAAAGCTATCTAAGCAAGCCCTTAACGGCACCCTGGGGCGTACAATTTCATCTGAAGAGCTGATACCAGTAAAATAATATTTCCATTAATCAACTAATTTAAGAAATGATTTATCCCATCAAGAAACAAACCTCTATATTAAAGTTATATCAGACATTCAGACTTACATTTCCTTCCCCTCTGCCTCTTTCTGTGCCTTTAATTTTTTAAACTCTTCTAGTTCCTCTGAAATATTAATGGCAAATAAAATAATATAAAAAACTGGCTACCAGACAATGAGGTAAGAACTTCAAAGCTGAAAGAGATGAACTCACTTTTGTTAGTAGCCTTCTCTAGGGGAATATTTAAGGAAAGTATGTAGTCATTTCTTTTATTGTAAGCAACCTTCCCAGAAGGACACTGAAGGCGTTCTTCAATACCAAACTTGAAACTCCTTGCAGGATCCGCTTCAGGATAACCAGCATTATTTCGTTCAACTTGATCAATGAAATGTAGAAAAAATTCAAGTGCATCCTACGTTTTAATTTAGTTTCAGATATCTACATAAATAAACGCTAATAGAGAATATGAAGCAAATAAAACACAATACATTGTAGAATATTTAAAGTACCTGCTGGCGCATGGTTGAAAACTCGGGATGACTGGCTGCAATAACTGCTTTAAACATTCGGGGACGAATGCCTTCTTGTTTCTTGAAAAAGTAGCAGAAAAGGTAATCTGTTAGTAGATACAAAATTGCAAAAGATGCAAAGCACCAGGACACATAATAAATGTATATAAATGTATACAACACCAAAAAAAATAACAAAGTTGAAATGATTTCACCATGAAATCAAATTTCATTGACAGATTAGAAAACACACGAGACAGCAAAAAGAGATTCATTCAATCACAAAACTTACAGCACTTGGAGACGAGTCCACAGTTTTTGCCACATCATCATTCTGAAGAGAACATTCATGATGGTCAAATTGCAATAAGAGACTAGAAATGCAACAAAGATAAGTTACAATCCTAAACATACCTGCACTGCTGGAACAGAATATTTACCAGAAAGAAGACCATAAGCAAGTTTGGTTCTGCCAAACAAATTTCAAAAAAAAAGTGTTATTAAGAATAAACCTCATAAATAATGTGTCAACAAAGAGTCCATGTATGTAGAAGTGAATACTCCTTTCTTTTTCGCTTGTATTTTTTAATATTTATTAGATTGTTACTAGTTAGCAGTCTACTTATGCAATAACTTACAATTGTGTATTCAGGTCTACAGTTGGATCAGCAGGAGCAATATCAAAAGCCGTTTTCAAACTTTGGTTCTTGTAGTATCTGGCAAAGGTGAAAAGGATGACATGAAACATGTAGAAACTGAATAATAATAATAAAGCTCATCAAAAAGCATTAGTATGCAGACCTTGAGCAAAAGGAACGAGTTGAGAAGATAACTTGCATAGTTGCAGCCAAATAACAACTGCAAGAGACAATGGAACCATGAGAAGTTGGTGCAAATGACTTTTATGATCTTAAAAAATATTTCATCAAAAATTACCTGTTACCAAGATTAGTAAGTCCTGTATACCCAGGCCCAAAAAGTGGTTCAACTTCCTGTCCGCTTTCTTGAATCCGGTTCCAATCAAAATTGGTATTCTGGTCAAGTTCCTTTTCAGCAGTTGTCATTTCTGTCTGAGTTTTATGAAGTCGTATATCAGTGCCGATATTTGAATATCCAACAAATGTTTATGGATTATGAATATATACTACCACCGAAACCTTAACACTCAATTTCTAGTTTAAGTACTGTTTTTCTAGCAGGAAGAAAGAGAAAACTAAAATGGCAAGAAAATCGCATGCAAATACATCTTTTGTGTTATTGCTGCAACTTTTCAACATAAGCATACTTATAAATTGTAATAAAATGCCACTTATTAGTTATTATTTGAAAATTTCAGAGATGTCCTAATAAGCAATGACTAGGCAATCCAACTCATTTCCCTCGAATAAGATCATATATTCTATAAGAATTAGTTCACTAGATACAATACAGATAAATACAAAAGTTAAAGATATATACCATATTATATACAACTAGTATCAGATGCTTACCTTTTGCAAGGAAGAAAAATCAATACCAAAAAATGCCAGATGCTCCGCTAGAAGAGGATCCGTAACACTTTCATCCTCGGGATATGAAAAAACATCTGAGCTGCCAAAATATGGAACTCATAATTATATTTGAAGAAACAATAACCTTAGAAATAATTGAATGTGACGTACAATCGCCAATGAGCATAATGACTTAGCAATCTACTTAAACAAGGTGGCATTACCTGCTCCTTCCAGATCAGAAGTTATTGTCCCAAGCTTTACAGCAAGAGGATAATGAGTTTCGTTGTAATGTTCAATTGCATGGTTATTACCACCACTGCCATCCCAGAGTTTCCGCCCACACAGGATCATTCCATCAGTTAAATTCAACCATAGATTATCAGTCTTGTCACACTTGGCACATTTCCATCCAGATGGAGGAACTTTGACGCCATTATCTATCTGTTTCAAGGTCAATGCATGTTCACTAATTTGCTTTTTATCCGCTGTCCATGATGCAACTTGCTCCTTCCGCTCAGCACCCTCTGCTATTAAAATTGCATCAACTGCCAACCTTACCTGTACAATACAAGAATTAACCTTTTGAATAAACAAGATCATGGGGACTCTAATATCTCAAGTTATAATAAGTGAATATATAACCTTCTCAGGCAACGCCACCGATGGAAAAGGAAAAGATGTATAATCTGGTAATATTACTATGCTGTAAGTTTCATCATATTCGGGCTCTTGGTTATCAAATCCTCCATCAACACCTACAAAAAAGCCATATAAATACAATCAGTCATGCCAGTTCAATATCCGTAAGGTTCATTAATAAATACAGGCCCCGTAACATCCGTTAGAAAAGAAACATGACATTATGTATTTACCTATAGCCAACAGAGTAGGTTTCTTCAAAGGTCTGTCTTCAGGAATCGGCTTCTTCGTTTGTTTTATATGCAAATAAACTGGGTTACCGGTTTTTTCAAAATTCCAACCAACGTAATCTTTCCCAAATGCAAGAAATGTGTTCATGTCCACAAACAATCCACCTTCAGATTTCTGAAGCAACATATACACATGTTAAAAAGATCTGAAAGTCAAGTACTGAAATGCACATACATCACGCAGCACAACAGATTTTAAATCAGGAAATACTTTAAATGGGATGCATATTACTTTAAATGCACCGTATCTTCTAAAATCAACAAAAAGAGTAATGAAGTTTCATTAGACATCATTACGCAATTTAGCACATATGCAAGAGAACTACACCATCATACCAAACCCTATAGTTACAAACTAACCAAAACTGACCTCCATCTTACTTATATTGGCAAAAACTCACAGTTATCTACTTCCATAAGCCATATCTCACAAAGAAAAACTACAAAATAGATACAGAAAACTTAAACAGAGTATCCAAACACATAAAAACGCTCTGAGTGGATGCAAATGCCCAAGAAGGCAAGAACTATAATTTTTTTTGCATTTGCAAACTCATAGTTAGCATCAAAATCAAATCAAATCATGAAATGAACGAAGAGCAATCACTACGCACATAAACAACACATGCACACCATCATTCCAACCCCTATTACCATCAAACAACTCAGATTCCCCTACTCTACCCTAACAAACATCGCACTAAACCCTAATTCATCCACCTTCCATAAACCTCGTATCTCAAACACAAACAAAAGCTACAAAAACAGAACATCTCACCGGAGTATCGAAACTGATGCAGCATTCCTGCTTGTAAATGCGATTCGTAGGCTCCGGAATCCGAACCCTTGAGAGATTCGCTCGGAGAAGCTCCATTTCCATTGGTTTCTTCCGACTGATGAAATCGTAACGCTTTGATGGATGTTGTGATGAATTGATCGGAGGTTGAAGATGATTATTATGTGTTTTTTCGTTGCCCTAATTATGATTTGAAAGTTGCTTTGTGACGGAGGTGAGACCTCTGTGTGTTGTGTTTTCTTGTAGAGGATTCCTCTTTGTTCGATTCTACACGCAAATAATATTATTTGATTCACTCTAGACCCCTGTAATTTGGGCTCTTGTTCAATTTGCATCTTGTTGTTTTGGTGATATAGAGAAGGTGAAATCAGAAAACCATAATTTTTTTTTCTTTTTATTATTAGATCTTACTAAAAAATATTTTTAAATATTTGAATAATTGTTTTTGACATTACTCTTTTTATCTTTATATGTGTACGTATCGAACAATGCTAGATAATGCGTGCAATGGCGAAGCTTCATTGGGGCGGGGGGCCTCCGCCCCTTCTCTTTTTTCATCAGTAGTGTAAATTTTCGGCTTGATAGTGTAAATTTTCGGTGCGGTAGTAGAAATTTTTTAATAAATATAGAGTCCACCCCCACCTAAAATAGTTTACTTTCGCCCCCGCCTCCCCTAACCCTTGACTCAAGCTCCACCACCGCATGCGTGGCAGGTGTTGATTGGGTTATTTCTCTAAAGCCTCTATTTATACTTTTCTCTTTTAACAAGTATTGCATCAATTTCGTGACTTGGCTGAGTTGGTTTCTTGACCTTTGTGGACTTTTGTGTAGTTGTAATAACAAGCGGCGTCAATAATTAGTTTTGGACGGATTAATAGGATGTGTGTTTTGAGTATTTACCTATAGAAGATAATGAATGATTATAGATGAATATAAAAGGAAACACAGAGATATATTATCACCTTTGTTGTTTAAAAGAAGCGGAATACGTGTTGGAGAAAAATAGGCAAATTGTGATTTTTCTTTCTATAGACTATCCAAACATATTGTATTATATTAACATTAGTTGCAAGAACGCTATGTGAGAAGATAGTATTGTCGCTAAGAAACTATCCTCAATGTGTATGGTATACTTTGTTTTCTTTTTTCCTAACACGTCACTTCTTTCCTTTTTTACATTCATGACCAACATTCACAATAACTATATTGAAGAACAAGCAAAACCTAGAAGAAGCCAAGCGGTCGTCGCATCCACTAGAACCACCGTCACCGTTAGAGGCATTGATAATGATAGGCATGTATCACAGTGACGAAGAAAACAAAGACGATTGGAGGCTTCTGAATGAAGAGGACACCACGATTGTGACTGGTACGACGACGGGCATTGCGACGGAGGAGAAAAGTTGCACCGAAGAGGAGATTTTGGTGTTTTATTGCATCGGATTCGCGAATCTAATAAAAGAAATTTTAAAGCATTATTTGGCTTTCGGTCACATTTTAGCGTTTTACTACGTTAGTTTGTTGTTTGTTTTATTGTTTCGAATAAGTTTGAGTTGTCGGGATTAATTTCAAACATTCACTGTTATTGTGAATTCTATCTTCATGAATCAGTAGTGTCTTTTGAATGATGATAGGGTTTACAGCTTAGTTACACTATAATGTAATATTTACATGATTTCTCTTGTGGCTTTAATTTTCAGATTCATTTTTAAAGCTGAATTGGAGCTATGTTTTTGTAAGCTTTTGCATAGTATTAATGCTTAGAAAATGATACTTTTGTATAGTGACCACAATTGTTTTTTTTTTTTGTTTGAATTGTGAAAATTTAAAAAATATCTAAGATTAAGGTATGTGTTTTAGAATGTATATCCATTTAGTTTGGTGTTTCTTATAATTTTAACCAATAAAATTACATCCATTTGCAAGTAAATGAGTTTAAATTGTCAACTTTAATCAGTATTATAATTATGATTAGTAAATGTTTGTTACGTCTGTTTGGTTATAGTAATGCAAAACTATAAACTTAAATGAAGGAAAAACACTCCTCTTTTGTAACTATCATATTAACATCTTTGTTTTAAGTATCAAAATAGTTTTTCTTTTGTTTAGATCCGCAGCAAAGCATGGGTACACTTACTTATTTTGATAATAAGAGTATCAACATAGAATTGATAATTTTCTATTATTTCTTTTCTACTAATGTGAAAATTTGTTTCTATTCACATAGTAAAAAGTGGGTTTTGTGTTTGAGTAAAGGGTTTCACAATGGTTAAAAAGTGGGTTTTGTGTTTGAGTGAAAGGGCTTCATGTTGGAAAAAAAATGTTTCTCTTATGTTGCTATCTTTGTTTTATAGGTTTATCTTTTATTTTTTTCGTTTCATTCTACTTCTTTAACATCAATATTTTGTTTAACTGCATCCCGTCTTTGTTTTTTAACATATTTTTAAGGCTTTATATTCCATTAAAGGGACACTTTTTATATGATCAAACTTGATACCACGTTATATCCCATTATATTTTCTTCACGATTGTTGAATAATAAAGTCCAATATAGAAATGTAGTTAAAGTGTAGGGTCTATTTTGTACTTGTGTAATAGTGTGTGGGTGTTAATTGTCAACACTTCGTTGATTGTTAGATGGTTGTTAGATGGTAGTTAGTATCCGTTGTTAAAGGGGAGGGATATGTGTTCATTCGGGAGTATCCAAAAGACTTCGGAAGAATAGTCTTGTGCATTCTTTCTTTTGTAATCGTTCAATTTAGAAGTAGCAATCAATTCGTTTTGTGTTCTTTGTTCTTTGATTGTGTTATTCTTGATTCAATTTACAACAATTGGTATCAGAGCCTGGTTAGGGCTCGGATCGAAACAAACAGGTGAGCGATCGAAGACGAGATGGTGTCCACGAAGTTCGATCTTGAGAAATTCGATGGGAAGAATGATTTCGGGTTGTGAGGGTCAAGATGCGAGCACTATTGGTGCACAATGGTGTAGTGGACGCATTGAGCGGCAAAGAAAAGTTACCGGCGAACCTCACGGCTAAGGAAAAGAAAGAAATTATGGAGAAGGCTCATAGTTCGATTATCTTGAGCCTTGGCGATCGAGTACTAAGGGAAGTTTCGAAGGAAACCTCAGCGGCTGGGATTTCGTCTAAATTGGAGTCCCTGTACATGATGAAATCGTTGGCTAATCGACTGTATTTGAAGAAAAGGTTGTATACGTTTCAGATGGGCTCTAGGAAATCAATGGAAGATCATACGGATGAGTTCAACAAACTCATTCTGGATCTTGAGAACATTGATGTTGTTCTTGAAGATGAAGACAAGGCGATCATTTTCTTAACTCCTCTACCACATTCGTACGAACACGTTGTTGACACCCTAATGTATGGTAGGGAAACGTTGTCAATGGAGGAGGTTCTAGCTGCCTTAAACTCTAAAGAATTAAAGAAGAGAATAGATTGAAAGGAAGAAGGTGGAGAAGGTCTGATTATGAGAGGAAGGTCAGAGCAAAGAACGGATCAAAGGAGTTCGAAGTATAGGGGTCGATCTCAATCAAAATCAAAGGCGAAAAGAAGGTGTTTTGTGTGTAACTCAGACAAACACCTCAAATGAGATTGCCCTGAATGGAAGAGGAAGAGAAATGAAGCTAGTGGAGTCCATAAAAGTCAAGGTAATAGTGCATCTCAAGATGACTTGTCTGAGGGATATGAAAGTGCTGATGTTCTAAGTGTGACTTATGAAGAGGGTACAGGCGAATGGGTGATGGATTCTGGTTGCTCATTTCATATGACTCCCATCAAAGAGTACATCTCGGATTATAAGGATCAAAGATTAGGTTCTGTCAAGCTAGGTGACAATAGGCCATATGATGTATTAGGTCTTAGTAATGTCATTCTCAGACTAAAAAATAGGAATGAGGTCACTCTAAAGGATGTGAGGTACATTCCCAGCCTTAGAAGGAGTCTGATGTCACTTGGTACTTTTGAAAAGAATGGATACCATGTGAGTCTAAAAGATGGAAAAGCCAAGGTGTGTAAAGGGGCCCTAGTTATGATAATTGGGACTAGGCAAGGGAACAACACATACATACTGGATGGATGTGTAGGGATGGGAGCAGCTGAGACAGTTACATCTGAGAGCCTTACTGAGGTTGCATTTCTTTGGCACAAGAGGCTTGGTCACATGAGTGAACAAGGTCTAGGTGAGTTGTGTAAGCAAAAGGTACTCGGTAAACTTAGTAATAACAGCTTTGGGTTCTGTGAAACATGTGTGATAGGCAAGCACAAAAGGGTTAAGTTTGGTAGAGGTAAGCATAACTCAAAGGGAGTGTTGGATTATGTTCACTCGAACTTGTGGGGTCCAGCTAAGGTGCACTCTTTAGGGAGAGCTAGTTACTTTATGTCCATAATTAATGATTATTCAAGAAGGGTATGGGTGTTCATTTTAAAAGCAAAGAGTGATGCCTTTGATGCCTTCAGAGAATGGAAAGTCATGGTTGAAACTCAAACTGAGAAGAAGGTTAAGAAGTTACGGACAGATAATGGGTTAGAATTTTGTAGTAAAGTTTTCAACAGGTATTGCAGGGAGAATGGTATATCCAGACATCTCACTGTGCCTGGAACTCTCCAGCAGAATGGGCTAGCTGAGCGCATGAATAGAACATTGTTAGAGAATGTGAGATATGTTAACTAGTTCAGGCTTGCGTAAGCAGTTTTGGGCTGAGTTGTGACCACTGCAGTCTATTTGGTTAACATGTCACCTTCTAGAGTTTTAGATATGAAATGTCCTATAGAGGTGTGGTCAGGATGTAAAGTGAACTATGATGGCCTCAGGGTATTTGGCTCAGTTTCATATGCTCATGTGAGTCAAGACAAGTTAGAACCTCGAGTGTGTCTTTCTTGGGTATCCTGAAGGTGTAAAAGGATACAGGTTACGACAGATAGAAGATACTCATAAGATAGTTACAAGTAGAGATGTTGTATTCAATGAAGACTTGGTCTACAAGGATGTAGTTGGGTGTCAAGAAGGTAATGCCAGTTCCAGTAATAGTAGACATGATGAGGTACATATTGAGGTGGAGTATGAGACACATGATACTCACTCAGGGGTGAATGTAAATCAAGATGGGGCAACTGATCTGGAGTATAACTTGGCAAGAGACATGTAATACCCATAATAAAAAGTCAAAGGGGTTAAAAGTACAAGATTGGAGAGCAGGGACTACTCTTGTCATTTTATCAAAGTTTATAAGTGCAAAAAAAGGGATAGATTGGAAGATGCAGCAGCCACGTATTAGGGTTCCAAAATCAAACCCATCTCCTCATTCACCATCTGTCCTCTTCATCTCTACACTTCTCACTATCAAAGCCACGTTTCTGACCTACGAGAAACACCTGGGAACCCTCGAATCCAGCTGCAGACCATTGAGTTTGTCTTAAAAACATCAATTGTGTTCACTTTGATCTTCATCTGAAGCCTTTTTGGTCTGCGAAGGTTACGGTACACGATTGGTTGGTGGGTTAAAGCTTAAATTGAAGCTGTTGGAAGGATTTAGATTACACAATTTGGGGTGTTGATTGTGACACCCTACACATATCCCACATCGGCCGTGGACAGGAGAGATTCCTGGTTCATAAGGAATGTCTGGCCTCTAATATCAACAACGCGTTTTGGGCGTATTGGCTGTGGATGAGAGGAGAACTCCACAGTTAAGCGTGCTCAGGTGGGAGCAATCCAGGGATGGGTGACCTCCCTGGGAAGTTTTCACCCGGGCAACCAAAAGCAAATCCGTGAGCTCCTCGTGGGCGAAGCGGACAATATTGTTGGTGTGAGAGACCGGGTGTTAGATTGATGGTCTATTTGAACCAGATTAGTAGCAAAAAGGGAAGAACAAGAACATTAGGTGCTTTGGAATATCAATTGGGGCTGTTTGATAGTTTCTTTTTTTAACTCTAAATCAGAGAAGAACTTGTGATATATATCTTCTGGTAAGCATCAATAATTTCCAAATTTATAGTTTATAAACAAGTTAAGGGTTTAATGACTGATTTGTGGTAAATTCTCTTCAAAACAGGAAGTTTATAAGCTGTTAGATCTTCATATATTGCAAAATATGAACTGTTGTCTTGTTTAAGAGTCTCAAATTGCAAAGAAAGGATTGATAGTGCAGTCTAGCAGCAAAAGAGTCAGGTATTTACTGATATTAATAAGGCAACATTAAACTCTCTTTTAGATTGGTAACCATCTACCCAAATTTTAAGATATTAATGTATCTAAGATTGTTAATAAAGAAAAGTTTATGATAAAACTAGGTGTGAAATAAAGAAACAAAAGCATTTAATGATCATCATCATCTTTTGAGGTTGAAACAAAGGAGACTAAAGCACATCAGGGCTTCAATTTGGATCATTCAAGTAGTTAGCTAGGTTGAACCGTTAGTCCCTTTTTACTTAAGGAGCAAAAGAATCAAGTACACGTCTAAGTACAAGTGAGTTTTCATGATTTAAATATTCTTTTTACTTGTTTTTGGAGTTGAATACATGTTAGTGATGATTACTGTTTTAAAATGGTTTTTAAGGTGTATTATTCTTATTAATTGTATGTTGACAAATTATTAAGCATGAATTGCTTGGGATATATATACATATAATTGGTACCTATTATATTTGACTGGAGTGCAAGCATTCGATGTGCTTCTTAGTGAACTCTCACTCGAATGTGTTATACATGTTAACGAAGGTTCTCGTGGTAGTAAAACCATTGAACCAGATTTGATTTGTGTACAACTTATTTGATAATACATCGTGTGAAGAGTTTTGTGTCTATATCATGAACTCACCAGCTTTATGCTGACGTATATTTTGAACATGTATTTCAGGAAACCCGTAGACGCCCTGCTCTCTAAATTACTTGGTGATAGTAGAGTAACGTGTGAAGAATTTTGAAGTATTTGATGATCCTAATTATTTGTGGAGTTTTTGGAGGTGTTTTAGAAGACTTATTACGTAGATTAAATTTTAGCTTAACTTATACTCTACTTTTGTACCTAGTAAAACTTAGTGTTACTCTACATTGTAAAAATGGATTCTATTAATATATATATATGTAAGCTTTTCACTGTAAGACTGTGCCAATCGGTCACCTTAGGCCCCGTTTTGATGGGGTGTGACAAGACAGGTCCAGAAGGAATATAGTCCCTCCTCTAAGGTACAGAGACAATCTCTGAGTTGTTACTTTTGTGGCTGCTAAGCAAGAGTCATTGTATGAACCTCTTACATTCTCAGATGCTGTTAATTCTGAGGAGAGTGAGAAATGGTATAGAGCAATGGAAGAAGAGATGACTTCTTTGGAAAAGAATGGGACATGGGAACTTGTTGACAAGCCAAAGGATCAAAAGTTGGTAGCATGTAAATGGCTTTACAAGATAAAGGAAGGTGAGCCTGGAAGTAAAGGGCCTAGATACAAGGCCAGGTTAGTGGTAAAGGGGTTTACTAAAAAAGAAGGAGTGGACTACACAGAGATTTTCTCTCCAGTGGTAAAGCATACATCTATCAGGGTATTGTTGTCTATAGTAGCATGCTTTGATCTAGAGTTGGAGCAACTAGATGTTAAGACTGCTTTTCTACATGGGCATTTAGATGAAAGGATTTACATGGCACAGCCTTGTGGTTTTGTCAAGGCTGGTTCAGAAGATAAAGTGTGTTTATTGAAGAAATCATTGTATGGTCTTAAGCAGTCACCCAGGCAATGGTACAAACGATTTGATGAATTTATGATTACACATGAGTTTCATAGAAGTGCCTATGATAGAGTCAAGAAGATGCTCATGACTGAGTTTGAAATGAAGAAATTGGGTCAAGCTACTAAGATTCTGGGTATGGAAATTCTCAGAGACAGGTCACAAAGGATATTGAGGCTTACTCAGGTTGCTTATGCTAAAAAAGGTGTTGTTCAACTATGGGATGACTCGGTGTAAACCTATAAAGACTCCCTTGGCAGCTCATTTCAAGTTGTCAGGTCAAGATAGTCCTCAAACCGATGATGATATCTTGTACATGGAAAAGGTACCATATGCTAATGTGGTAGGCAGTCTAATGTATTTAATGGTGTGTACAAGACCTGATTTGGGGTATGCTGTAAGCATAGTTAACAGGTATTTGTCAGCTCCTGACAGGTTACATTGGGCTGCAGTGAAATGGATTTTGAGGTATTTCAAAGGTACTCAGGAAAGGGGCTTGATGTTTGGTGATAAGTGTAAAGATGAGCTTGCTGTGAGAGGGTTTGTAGATGCTGATTTTGCAAAGGATCTAGATAAGGGTAGATCAATTACTGGGTATGCTTTTACTGTACTTGGTAATTTGGTAAGTTGGAAAGCACAACTTCAACATGTAGTAGCTCTGTTTACTACTGAGGCAGAGTATATTGCTCTTACAGAAGGAGTAAAGGAAGCTTTATGGCTGTATGGGTTGGTTTCTGAGATGGGAATCAAGCTGATGAGGACAATCGTGGCTTGTGATAATCAAGGGGTTGTCCAGCTTTCAAAGAACAGTATGTTTCAAGAGTGTACAAAGCATATTAATGTCAAGTTACATTTCATTGGTGCTGATGATTAGCTCCAGAAGTGTGGCAGTGGTTGGAATAGATACTAGTGCTAATCCTTCCGATATGTTTACAAAGTCTTTGCCTGGTTCTAAGTTTGATTTCTGTGTAAAGGCTTTGGGAGTTGGATAATGTCTATATTGAATTTAAGGTGGAGATTGTTGAATAATAAAGTCCAATATAGAAATGTAGTTAAAGTGTAGGGTCTATTTTGTACTTGTGTAATAGTGTGTGGGTGTTAACTGTCAACACTTGGTTGATTGTTAGATGGTTGTTAGATGGTAGTTAGTATCCGTTGTTAAAGGGGAGGGACATGTGTTCATTCGGGAGTATCCAAAAGACTTCGGAAGAATAGTCTTGTGCATTCTTTCTTTTGTAATCGTTCAATTTGGAAGTAGCAATCAATTCGTTTTGTGTTCTTTGTTCTTTGATTGTGTTGTTCTTGATTCGATTTACAACAACGGTGGAAGACAAGTTTAATCTTACTAGTTTTAGAGTAATTACCAACATACATGCATTTTTCTAATAAGTTTGGAAGTTATGAAATCATAAAACGAGCCTTAAATGCAAAAATAATGTATTTACATGGATGCATTTTGTAAGTAGTGAAATGTAAGGGCTCATAAATTCCTAATGCATTATTTCATCTTTAGAGACCTGCTTCAAGAGTTCAAGTTGCGTCTCCATAAAATATTAAAATGTCACTTCTACTCTTGGGCTAGTGTAGGCACCCCACATGCAGGCCCAGTTGGTTCCCATGGCCCAACAAAGAATGAAAAATAAAATAAAACCACGTCATACTCTTTCCGCATGCTCTTTCGAAATTTACAAGAATGATTTTGTAAAATAGCAATCAAGTTTTATAATTTTTTTAATTTGTTTACTCATAAATTTTTTTATCACAATCAGTTCACTAAAGTTTATTTTGATATTCCAATCCTATATATTTAATCTAAATAGCAGGTTTGTCATCACTTTATGTTGTAATCTTTAGTTTTAACGTTCATGAATATGGGACAAGTAAGGTATGAGAAATTATACTAGTTCTATTATTATTATGAATTCTATATGGAAAATATGAAGAATAATTGATTACTTGTTATTTATATAATTGGAACTACATTACTTTCATGATTATACTTAGAATCTCCATAACTATTCTTAGATCCGGCAATTTTGAGGTATTCGGTAAATTTGAGTTGATATGGGCCTTAAATTTAAATTAATAGGTTGAGTTGGGTTAAGCTATATTTCCAAGGAGGTTAAGATGGATAATTCTAAAAGATAAAAAAAAAGATCAATAGGTAAAGATAGATGATAGAAAATATGAAGTGGGTCAGGATGGGTTATTAGGTATTTTGGTCTTCTTCACGTCTTTCCCAATTTTCAATTCCATTCGATGATTAATTTTCGTTTTTGTAATTTACGCTTTACGTTGTTGATTATCATGTTTAGTTTTTTCATTATAACTTGAAGTTGAGCTAGATAAGAGGTTTAAACAATCATATACATGTATGATTTACTCAAAATCGATTCCATGAATTGGTCTAGATAAATTTATTTAAAAAAGGACAATTAGGAGTCGGCGGGACTTTTGAGGCACTTAATTTCAGAATTTGAAGCAAATTTTGAAAACTTATGCCTAAATTGATGTTGTATCTCGATTAAAGATACAAAATACTTCATCTGGTGCTTCTTGATTGCTTGTTATGCAATATTTTATATTTCTACATGAGGATGCTTTGAAGAATCTACCTTGGATGCTCTGGTTATTATAAAGAGCCTATTACAAAGCTTTGTTTTGTATTTCTTAAGGATGTTTAGTTATATCTTACTAGTAGGAAGGAGGATATATGCAATCCTATTAATGTCTTATTAAATCCTTGGTTTACTAGTAATCGTATACCAAAACTTCAGTTGGTTGATCGCAAACTTTGAATATTCAATGTTAGGTAATTTTTATTACCAATATTTCATAACCATTCTAACTTGTATTTAATTTGACCTGTGACTCAAGCCGTTCTGACCCGACACCCCACCAAACCCACCTGTTTTTTCGGTTGTAGTTGATGTCATCATATACTCGATGGATTGTTGCTATCACGAGCGCCAATGCAGGCTCTAGTAAGGGGAAGTTATGCAGTTCTTTTACTGCATTAACTCGTCTTGACGTGAGAGTATAATTAGATATTTAAATGTAAAGTGGTCGAAATGAAAATATTTTTTTTTTCTAATAGCATTAACCCATGCTGACTGAGCCTATCTTGACCTAAACCCATTATGACCCA
>BJCN01045907.1:0-19657 GCA_018326445.1 Flaveria brownii | reverse complement strand
TAATGGGAGAGAGAGGCGGGAAAATTTTGGTGAGAGTAATTGTAGTGTTGACACGTGTCATCCCAGATACCTTTTTATTAGAGTAGGAAGATGACAAGTTCAAGTTTCTGCATATGTTTTTTAAAATAATTTAACATGACATTTTTGACTTTTTCCTGACCCAACCCGTTATCCCTGATTACATGACTTCATTTTCACCTTCACAAATCACAATATTGATTTAGTTCTTGATCTCTTCTATAGCTTCTTAGCAATGGCGATAGGATGTTTGGGTGGTCCGATGTGGGTAATAATGACAACCTGATGTGAAAATGGTTGTATAGGGTTTAGACTGACTACCGAACGTCGTATAACAATCGATTGTCGTTTTGATTCTTTTTGTGCTTGTGTTTTTTAATCATAGTAGATCATTAGAACGGGGTTTTCCATAGGTTTTTCTTCAAAAACGAGCCTAGGATTGGGTTACGATGTACATTGCTCATTGATTTACAATTACATGCATTTTCTATTTAGTACATGAACTGCTCCTTTATATATGTATGTGTTTTCATGTCCATTATATCCTTTGTTGTTGTTCTTCATGTGAGCTTGGAACCAAAGGAACCCGAGAATGGAAAAAGAACCAAGCGAAATTTGAACAGAAATTTAAAATTAAAAAAGAAACCATAAATAGAATTAAAGGCATTGTTTCGGTTCTACTGTATTGATTTTTATTTAGAAGAGCCACATTGTTGAACCATGAGTTGGTTGAAGCTGTAAACGAGACGAAAATGAGCTCCATTTTAGAATGTTTAAGATGAGTCAGCTCGTATATTTTTAAACCCGAGTCTAAGTCAAGGATGGTTCGTCACAAATCTCATTAAACAAAGTAAATTTTAATACTTGCGATTTGAATAAATAAATATGAAAACTAGTCTATAATGGCATTCAAGGACTTGAAGACTACAAATCACACGTTAGATATGAACATGAATTAATTTTACATGATACCAATTATTTTTCCTTGAACACTTTGGGGGCTATTTGACCCTAATTCATAAATAAGATACTAAAAAAACTAGTATTATAACCGCGAGTCGCAGCCTCATGTCTTGAAAACAGTAACATTTTTAAAAAGCCTCAAAATAAGTTGTTTTATTTTAGTATAATCACATTACAAGTGTTATAAGTATATTTTGATTGAATACAACTTACACCAAGCCGAGCCGAAAGAAGCTGAACAAGCAGCCCAACCGCAGTCGCCCACAGCAACAACCATAAAAGCGAATAACCTGCATTCGCACCCTCCTGAAGATCACCTTCCAGGTTACCCGGGTCCAAGAACGCTATGCTCATTAAAACCCCGGGTCCGGTGAACAGCCATAGCTTACGCCACGAGAACGGTGGTGTTGTGTCGCTGTAGTCTTGATCATGGTTGTCGAGTAATATAGCTGGTGATCGAAAGACATGGTTAACTTAGAATATTCTTATGGTCATGTGTGAGATATATTCTGCATTATACAAAGAGGAGTAAATTAGGCTCTCTCCGGTCATCATCTCGTGTGAGATATAAAACTTAACTAACAAAACAAGAAAGTGGTACCTACTAGACAAAGAATGACTATAGTATGCGCTTAACTACCTATAGTAAACCCGTGTATTACACGGATTGAATACATAAAATATTAAATAAAATGTAAATTTGTTAATTATAAAACGATATTTTAATATAAGATATGATTGAAATTACGTATAAGTAAATATTATAATTAATTAAACAATGATATCAACTTCTTAAACATTTGTATTTAAACTTTTTTTTGTTTTTTTCCAAAAAAATTAACATTTTGTCAAAACAAACCGTTTTAAAAAATCTCATTTTTAACAATTTACGTATCGTAACTCCTAACTTTTATAAAAATTAGGGTTTTTAGAAATAGTTATTTTAAAATATTTTGTATTTATAAAAAAATTGATGTTTTGAAAAAATTCTTATTTTATAAAAGTTTATTTCTCTAGAAACATAAAAAGATATTTTTTAATCTATTAAAAATACTATTTTAAATCTAAACAATTAAATAATATTATTATTAATTATTAATAGAAGAATGAAAAGAAAAATTTATGGTGAGAAGCAATGTGAGACTTTTTTAGTTACTATTTTATTAGAGTATTATGATAAAAATTCAAATACATATTTGAAGACTCATGTTTATACATAGATGTACTTTTTTATTGCACGTAAAATATCGTGGGTGAAATACATTAACTAAGTTGGACGTAAAATATATATCGTGGGTGAAATACATTAACTAAGTTGGATGTTTGCATTAAAGATGAGTATGATAAAATATCTAGTATAGGATATGAATTTATATTGTAACAAAATTATGTGGCCAGTGTTAAAGGACATTGAATGGAATCCAAGGAACGAGGTGAACGTGAATACTGAATACTAGGTTGCCACAAGAAACCGAAATGAATTTGATTATTTGATTGTCCAGAAAGTGAGAGATCATGACTAATTAATGAAGGATCCTGCAGTCACACACGTTTTACATGCCCATACACCTCAAGCCCTCAACATCAACTAAAATTAGAAAACGAGTTGAATAAACTAATTTTCTATTTTAAGATTAGAAAAAAAACACATACCTTTTATAAGATTAAACCGTTTTAACCTTTTTTGTAACTTGTCAAGTTATTTATGATCTGTTGAATGCATTTTTAACATGATTATAACTGGTGGACTGCCATATCATATAGATAATTGAGTTTAATAGCTTGTGTTTGGGTTACGTAATTTGAAGGACGTCCGGTTTAGGGTTGGTGTCTTTAACACAGTTTGGATTCGTTGATTTAACTGGTCAACTCGACATAATTATAAACACATACTATAAACCCTTCCGTGTAATTATGCATATAAGAAACTCATTCATGTATAGACATACACAATTGCCTTATAAACTATTAACGTGGATTATACACTACTCATATATTGTTCAACAAACTTTCACAAGTACACTTTCACCGTTAAGCCTTAAGCATGTGTACACTCATTAATTTATCATCCTTTCTCGTGGTTCATCTACTTTTGAACCGTCATCGATCAACCACTTGTATATATTATAATCACACTTAACATTGGCAATCATAAACGCATAAAATTCATATACATTTTCTTATATTTTAATGTATACTTTCAAGCTCAAGGATATGTTGTACATCTCTGCCTTTTCAAGTCGTTAATTTTCTCGTTCTACTCCTCTGATAATAAATTTATAAGGTTAACCATATTAGAGATATGCATGTATAAATGTGTTTGAGTATGATTCGTATTCTATAAGACATGATTCGTATTCTAGATAAACATATCTTGTAGAATGCGAATAATAATCAAACACATTTATACATGCATATCGCTAATAAACCATATTTCCTCATCAATACACATGTTTTAAGCATAATTAACATATTAATTATTTCCACTATATCCTCACAAACCCAACTCTAATTAACTTTGGTATGCTATTGATATTCATTTAATCATTTATATATCATCATTTGAACACTTCACATTTACATTTATGAGTGTAGACTACTCAAAGTGCAATTCAACATCATAAGCCAAAAATGCTTTTTCAAACCTAATTAATTGAGTTCTTAAACTCCATGTTTTGGTTCGAACTCCTTTTACTTTTTTTAACGGTAAATGTACGATCCTGCTTCGAAGGATATGTGTTATCTTAATCGGGCGCACTTATTCATTTTTCAGCCGGGACCGCACCCCCAACCCTCTCAGAAGAAAATCCGTTTCTGAGAAAACCACTTGACTCAACTCTGAGTATTTTGCTCATAGTGAGCTTGAACCCATGACATCTTTTTATTTACATATCATGGGTATATTACCTTAACCAGTTGGATTAGGATCTTAAACTCCATGTTTTGGTTCAAACTTGTTTTGCTATTGACATTTACTGATTCCCTTAATTAGGTATGATTAAAACATGATTTTGTTGTGGATCTCCAAATTGTGCCAAATTAGGTGAAAAGCATGAACTCAGTCTTACTTTTAAATCTTATCAAGAATCTAAGTCTCAAAGTTAAAATTTACACTTACAACCCCAAAGTTATGTTTCATTACATTTTTGGTCAATCTTTGTTATAAGTTAACATCATTTATACCATGTTAAAAAGTGTGCATCAATTTAAAACAACAATAATAATCCACATATATTTCCATATACTCGCTTTACCATTACATGATGGGCTTTTAAAGGTTTGACGTTGACCGGTTGGGGTTGTTAGGGTTCAGCCTTTTGATTAGTTTATTATGTACTATTTGTGTCACATATGAGAAGCCTTGAGGGGTAATCAATCATCCAATCTAGAGACCATTTACACCAAAAAAATCTCTTACTAATAAATAAAAATAATTTCGGACACTTGTCACCATTATAGGCCATCAAATAATTGGTTTTCCCGCTTCTCTCTCCTATTAATTATTAATGCTATAATTGTTATTTATTAATTAATAACTATCCATAATTAAAATTCCAAATATGTTAACTTTAAATTTTTGAATATCAAATACATGGGTTTATTTAATCCGTACAATACATAATATTTAAGACATAATTTTTTATATTATAAATCATGTAACAGTAAATTTATTTGACCCGTGTATCACACGGGATTGTAACCTAGTTTAGAAATAAAGACCAATCGTTTTGACTTTGTACTTACATGAGTAATTTTATATAAATCAAACAGAACACGTATTACATGTAATAAAGCTGGTTCATATTCTAAAATATTTTCTTATTTTTTTCATTATACAAAGTGTTGTGAATCAAAAGCAAAAGTAAACGCAAATGTTGGAATATTGTTTTTTTTCTTTAATGGCTAATTGAATCACTAGCGGGTTACTATCTATTCAATCGTCTCTACTGCTCTAGTACCAAACTTTGAAACACTAGACTAACACGTCTCTAAAGAAAAGCTTATTATATAAATCCGTCCACATTCGTCCCGAACATGTGATCATTCGTAGAAGGATTAGGAAACTCAACGTAGGTGAGAAAACCCTCTAACTCAACTTGCACCCTCGTTTGTTTTTGTTACATGTGAAGCTTAAACCTATTATCTCTCCTATTTTATTAAAGTATTAAAATACATCATCTAAACCACTTGTAATTTTTTAAACTTTTAAGTCGAACCACCCTACCCGGGTTCGCGCCACCCTACCCGGGTTCACACCGGCCAGATCAAAACTTGCACTATCCTGATTCCGCCCCCATCGATTATTGCTACAAACAAAACTTTTCTTAATTTTTATTTTGTTGATCGAGTTGTACAAGCTAGAATTTCTTTTCCACTTTCCTTTCTTTAACTAATAATAATAATATCTTTAAAGACAGATGATCATATTTTTAGTTTTAGATTATTTAACAGATGTATTTATACTTAATTTCCATTACAGCCCAAGTGATTGAGGTCTTGAGGATCAAACATAAGCAACCCATGATTTAATTAAAATGCAAAGGTATTTAGTTCAAGGCTCGTACATGATTAAAAAAAAGAGTTAGATTTCTCATTCATGTGAGTTTTGTTTAAAATGGTCTCAAATTCAGAAGTGACATGTATCTTTTCCACAATTCTTTCACTTCTTAGCTTCTTTTCTTCTCTCTTTTTGCACATTTAGATTTATTTTTTTCAATTTAAAGAATCTAACCAAAATTCTATTTTTGAAATGTTAAATTAAACATTTTTTAGTTAAATGATTTTCAAAATGCTAAATTTCATATTTTTATTAGCTTTAAATATTAAATTCAATACTTTATGAATATAATATTTAACAAATTAGATCTTAAAGTCTTAAATATGTGTGGGTAATAGTTTTACACGGTTTATCTTTTGGTTGTACGATTTTATTATTTAACTAAATATTTTTAAAGTACTAAGTTTTACATTTTTCATAAGTTTTATTACCTTTTAAATGTTATATCTAATATTTTAATTAATTATCATATTTAACAAACCAGATTTAAAAATGATAAATCATGAACATTTGTTTTAATTTTCTTTGATTACGGAAATATGCTTGCAAGATGTTTCTTTTCGCTACGTTGCATAAATATTTTATATAAAAGTGATCTGCCGTGAATCGCTGATACTTTGTTTACTTGAACAACACGCGTATAATATTATATCAAAATCGAGTCCAAACATAATACATCAAAGACTCTAGCAATTAGCTAGACTTAAAAATACATAGAAGAGCATTGTCTACCAACACCATACTATCCATGATAATACACATAGATAATACAAAAAAACATATTTATCTTGTGATACCGCACGCTCTATAAACTAGAAACCTTAACTTCAACACCCCAATGTAAGAAAAAGAAGTGGAATCCAACAAAATTCATTCCACCGGAGATAGAACCTCTAATTTTGACAAATCTATCAACACCTATCATAGGGTTACCTTAAGCAGTAGACACATGACTTGATAGGTATACACGGCTTGCTAGAGCCCTTGGACAATCAAACACTTCTTTTGGGACACATTTTCAGACCTAATACCTTGGGGGTTAAGGAACCAACTTGGCAAAACCAATTAAATTTTCAAATAGATGGTTAAGAACTCGAGACGACTTCATCCTTCATAAACAGTGACCAATGATGCTAAATATGAACAAATGATACACAAGACTGTAGAGAATATGAGATCAACAACCAAGATAATACTAAGAGCCGTGAATCGTTATCAGATTAAAACTATTTGGAAATTTTAATATTGAAAATCACAATAAACTTAAACAAGCGGTCACTCCGCACCTTCTGACTTGTGTATATTATAATCACATTAGTCCCTAGTCAAGACATCAAAATATCTTACGAAAAAACCTCTAAAAACGGAAAGAAGAAGTAAGCACACACGATTAGAAACCAGTTACCACCGGTTTATGTAATTTTCTCTATGCTTTGACTGTTTGACATATACCTTGTTAAGAAATAAGAAATAATAAAATACGTATAACTTTTTGGGCCCAACACCGGAGTCGAAGTTCCGTAAACCCCCAAAAGTCTTGCTTTCCTTTTTCCTTTTAATTTCTTACGATAAATTATTATTGGAATTAAACTAAAACTAAGATAATCACTCACACCCTGCCTCCACACCCTCAAGAATCCCCAAATCATCCCACCATCTTCCTAATTTCATCTTAAACCCTAAAATTCCCTAATCAATCTCCACTTCATTCATCCCTGATCGCCCTCAATTCTAAATTTTCTTTCTTGTTTCTTCGCAATTGATCGGTTTTTCAATGCAACCCATGGATTCCGATCGTCTTCTCCAATATACATTAAGTCTTTACTCTGATGATCAAGATTACTACGATGATGTGTATGCGAGCGATGATGATGATGATGGAGACGTAG
Source organism: Flaveria brownii (assembly GCA_018326445.1). Classification (NCBI taxonomy): domain Eukaryota; kingdom Viridiplantae; phylum Streptophyta; class Magnoliopsida; order Asterales; family Asteraceae; genus Flaveria; species Flaveria brownii. The sequence goes on along the minus strand of BJCN01045907.1, from coordinate 12,229 downwards.
ATGACGGCACCGATGACTACAATGTTCTGGTCAACCGCGTCAATTCTACGAGCGAGAAAAGCTATGTGATTCTGAAAGAAGATGATCTGCTTCAACGTCAAGAGGAAGATATCACTAAGGTTACCTCTGTTCTGTCTATACCTAGGGATTCTGCGTGCATGCTGTTGCTTCGTTATAATTGGGATGTTAGCAGTGTTCACGAAGCTTGGTTTCAGGATGAGGGTAAAGTTCGACAGAGTGTTGGGCTGTTGGACGTTGATCCGACTGTTAAATTCCCCAAATCAGATGTTACGATCGTTGATTGTGGGATTTGTTTTGATTCGATTAGCAAGTGTGATACTGCTACTTGCGGGTGTGATCATAGTTTTTGTAAGATGTGTTGGAAGTCTTATGTTCGCACTGCTGTTGATGATGGTCCTGGGTGTTTGACTCTAAGGTGCCCTGAACCTTCTTGTGATGCTGCTGTTGGTCCGGACATGATCATCGCGTTCGCTACTGCGAACGAAATGAAAAGGTATAATCTTTTTATGCTTAGAACTTATGTTGACAGCAATAAAAAGATCAAATGGTGCCCTGGTCCGGGGTGCGATTTTGCTGTTGAGTTTGATGATGATTTTGAGACTGGTAGTTATGATGTTTCTTGTTTCTGTAAGTATGGTTTCTGCTGGAAATGTATGGAGGACGCTCATCGTCCTCTGGATTGTGAAACTGTGGCTAAATGGGTGTTGAAAAACAATGCTGAGGCCGAAAACACAAACTGGATTCTTGCTTACACAAAGCCTTGCCCAAAATGTAAGCGGTCGATTGAGAAGAACCATGGTTGTATGCACATGACTTGCAGACAGCCTTGTGGATATGAATTTTGTTGGTTATGTCTTGGCCCATACAGGGGACATGATACTAGAGCTTGTAATGGGTATACTAAAGAAGGGGGTCAAGTTCCTGAAGCCGAACGACAAAGAGAGTTGGCTAAAAAAGCGATTGAGAGGTACACGCATTACTATGAGCGTTGGGCTGCCAACGAAAAGTCAAGAAAACAAGCCCTTTTTGACCTGCATAAGATTGAAACTGTTGATCTCAAGACACTTAGTTTAACCTACTGCCAACCCGAGACACAGTTACAGTTCATTGTAGACGCTTGGTTACAGATAGTTGAATGCAGGCGGGTGCTGAAATGGACGTATGCATACGGGTATTACATACCCAAAAAAGAAGAGGCTAAAAAAATCTTTTTTGAGTATGTGCAGGGTGAAGCAGAATCTGGCTTAGAAAGGCTTCATCTTTGTGCTGAGAAAGAGCTACAAACTTATATTATGAACGAAGATGAAGTCGCCTCTGAGGAAAAGTTCAACTGTTTTAGGGTAAAGTTATCTGATTTGACTAGTGTGACTCGCTCCTATTTTGAGAATCTGGTTAGGGCACTTGAGAATGGTCTTTCAGATGTTGATTCACAAGAGGCCATAACCAAGGCGGGCACCGGCTTGAACCAGGGTGCAGCAGGTGGTTCGAGTAGCATGGTTAGAGGGAGGAGGAGGTCTGATAAGGCTGGTGAATCGTCAAGGCGAGGGGCTGATGGTTCAAAGAGAATGAGGACGATGATGACGAGGCGACCCATGGAGGATACACAGAGACATGCGGCATGGATGGCTGGTGAGTCGTCAAGCAATGATCAACCAGGTGATCAGGACAGATAGATGAGGGTGTATGGTCTAGTTCTGTTTTGCCAATGTATGATGGGCATGAATGGTTTGCAGGGTATTTGGTATAGTTCATTATAAAACTGCACAAGTCTTTCCTTTTCTTTTAACTCTATAACTTTTGTTTATATTTTAATTTGTTGTCAATCTAATTGCTGTTTAATGTTTCTGTGTCCTTTTCATTTTGTGATGCTTACCATCATAGGATAGAATGATAGATATGTGTGCTTATGACCAACTAGTTAAAAGATTAGATTGTTTTGTATTCAGACTATGTATATAAAATAAATGCATATTAAAACTTAAGTGTTATGTTAGTTTTATTTTTATTTGATGCCTCTAAGTTGACCCAAATCTTGATTGTTAATTTGATATCTATATGACTATATATGTAAACACACATGCATATTTCTATCCTTATTATATTGTAACCTTCTTACCCACATTTTCCTCTCTGTAATGAGATGATTATATCATTGTGCCAGCACAATCTACATCGTCTTGAACCTCGTAATGTTTCATCAAAAGAATAACTTGATTACATCAACGACATTGTCATATATTTAAGTGAGAAATATTAAATATATAAAAACCATTGATACACATCGGTAAATAAATTGTTCCCGAATAGTTAGCAGTTCTCGTTTGTGCTTCTCTCGGAGCATCACCAACAAATAACCCTATAAACATTAAGAAGCGTGTCTAGTCAGCTATCGTATCATAAAAACTCTAATCCTTTAAAACCCTTTCCAATAAGAATATGTAAAAACATCTAAAAGTATTGTCACATCATCACTACCTTTTAAAATTATAAATTAAAATTTATACATGAAAGTGATTGTTTTGACGTGTATACGCAAAGAGTATTGGTTTTTTATTTTATTTTTATTTATCTCCCAACCCTAACCCTCGCCCACTTGCTATCTTTTGCAAAACCATTCGTTTTTTCACTATCCTTTGCAGGAACCTTCAACCCAAAAACTGAGCACTAACAAAAACGGCCACTTGTGAAGGGAAAAAAAGACCAAAAACATGTTGATGATAGTCATAATATTTATGAGTAGGTTCATGTAAGAACCATTTTGAATTATGACAATCAACGTATCATGTCATAGTGATTTTTTTTATAACTAAGTTAAAAACATGTTAATGTATTCAGATATTTTATAACATTTTATTCACGTGTATATAGGGGTATCTACACATATTAACCATGAATACAATGTGTTTTTACATCGATTATGAAACTATGGTATTATTTTAAGGAATGGGTTCAAATAAAAAGGCTAAAAAACAAAAAAACATATAAAAAGTAATTTTAACAAACAATCCCCGTAATCAATTGATGATATCAAATTGTATGGAAAAAAAATTATTAGATGGGTATTTTAGGCATAACCACTTTTGTTGATTTTTATCAAGTTCACTCATATGTTTTTAAATATTCATAATTTTTATATATGATGTTATTTTTCTTATAAAAATTATACCATAAAACAAACGTTTTTTATCTTTAAAACGAACATAGTATTGTTGTATAAAAAGATAATATTTTTTTTTACATTTTTAAGCTCATATAATTACGCTTCTCATTGTATTTTTAATGCAATTAATTATAGTTTTTTTGTTAGTTATTGTGTTTAAATGAATACTATTGTGTTTTTTTAGATGATGAATTCTGAAAAAAAATATAATAGTTGAATAACAATAATGCTAAATATATGACACAATGAACAGATATTTGTCACAATAAACGTATAAGATATAATGTGTTCTAATTTGACACAATGATCAAAATATCATTCTCTTTAAAACAATAGAATGACACGTGTCAAGCACACAATTTTTTAGGTTTTTTAGATTAAATACATTTTTATTAAAATCCTACCATTGCTTTATTAAAACGTATATATATACTTACTGTTTTATTTTTGTTTATCTGCGTAATAATAAATATAACTTGCGTAATAATAAATGTAATTTGCATAATTATGTACCTTATATGCGTAATTGTAGCGTGGACGAAATTAACCCTCCACCAAAAAACACGTGTCATGCCCTGGTGACTTCGTACGCTTTGCATGTAAATTACACTTTGTAAAGTAACTGAACCCTATATATATTTGTTAAGTAGATTTTATGATAAAACATGAATTTCATTTTTCTTATATAATTCTCTGGTTTATTGGTTCTGATTTTTTTATAATAGTCCTTATATATTTTGTATTGTACCATTTTCCCAAGCCCAAATTTCTCTTCTTTCGGGCCACATTTTTTTAGTCCAATGTACCATAGCAGCCCAAATCAGCAAAGTATTTATGAATGCAGCTTTATTATTTCATTATTTCGGCCACTAAATGATCGGTAGCATCATCAAAAGAAAAAAAAAACGACGAGTAAGCACAAAACATATTCCGTTATTAGCATATGGTTTATAACCAAATTGTTTTAGTGCAAATAATAAAAATTAGCAAAGAAATATGTCATATTGTGTAATACATCAAACCTGCTGTAAATAAACGAACTTGTTTGATGACCGGTTCTCATGATCTGTTACATCTTACTACTCATGTTGTTGAGTGCTTTAGTTCTTCTGGAATAAATTAATTTATGAATGTTGCCTAATTACATAAATTAAATTATAACATTTATATCAATCCAACATCTTAATATCATTATGATACATGCCCTTTGTATTTAAATCAAACATATAAAAAGAAAGAACTTAATTTATATTATTTAACTTAAAAGATAATAAACACTAAATTACCAATTGCTTGCTCATCTTTCAGTAATTGACAATGCCTTTTGAATGTATGGTCCTTTTGGGTACAAATAGTTTTTCTCTTTTACCTTTTTTCTCTTTCTTAAGCGCCTTTCATCATCTCTTTTATGGGCAAACAATTTTAAAGTTATGTATTTTTATATTTCATCGAGTGAATTATTATTTCACTTCAAGAAGATCATACACTTGCTTTTGTTACAATAAGAAACAATAATCGTAATAATATAAATGAACCTTAATAAGTATATACAGTTTTCAAGTGGTTCTTAAAAACAAGTCACGTGTCTAAAAGAAGCTATTTTTTAAATTTTGTTTGCACAACATAGTTTTTTTTTCAAAACTTATTTTTCAGAATAAGTGTATAAGTTTTTTTTTAACACAATAAGCTACAAATCAGCCTCCTTAATACTAATAGGCTAATCGTTTTCCTAATAGTTGAATACTATAATTTTTTATTTTTATTTTAAAATGTGTAAGTACATACTTAAAATATAACTTATTATAACGCATTTTTTTAAAAAAAGTTATTATTATGTTTATATCATTCAATCAAATCAACATAAAACAATAAAATCCACACCACATAGGTTAGGTAAAATTATTTAAGAATAATTTGTTGGCTTAGATCAATAACAAACATATAATAGAACATTGATATTTAATAAAAAGCTATCCACGACTCTTTTTTGTATTGTATTTGATCAAACCACACAAAATTATTAACACTATTACAAAGATAAGACTTGATCACCAAAATTTCCAAACCTATTAAATTAAAAAAACTTAATAACTCGGATGCTAACTCTAAAAATAACTCAACTTGTTATTATTTAACTCAATCTTTACCTAAGATAAACATAATCTATATTAATAAAATAAGGTTTTTGAATAACACATGACACAATTCTAGACCTTTTAAATTTTATTTTTCAGTTTTTTTCATTCTAATAAATATCACATTAACTACTAATGATGTCATTTAATTATTTTTCATATCAACTTTTTATTAAATTAAAAAAGAGATCTTTCTACAAATGTAATTTTTTAAGAAATAAATTTTTATAAAATAAGAATTTTTTAGAAAAAAATATCAAACTTTTTTAAAAAATATATATTTTAAAACCTGTGTTTTCTAAAAAATAAATTTCTTTTGAAACGAATATAATTAAAATTCAAAGTTTAAATAAATTACTAAAAACAAAACCTTTTTAAAAAAAAATTTTTTGAAAGAGTTTGTTTAAAAACCATTTTTTTTGTGAGAAAAACAAAAAAAATAACAAAAGTATAAAAATGATATTGTCATTTATCTTACATCATATCTTACATAAAAAATATCGTTTTATAATTCATTAATTTTTATTAATAACTATTTAATTTTTTATTTATTCGGATATTAACCTAGTAATAAAACACACTAAAAGAAAATCTCAAGATTAACCCTTCACAATAGAATCACTATCAGTCTCTAGTGTATTGAATAAATGGTCTCTCAACTTGGAACAAACACATACAAAAGAATAAAAATAAAAAATAAGGGTCACTCTGTTTTTTATAATTGAAGCAACTCTATCACGTCGATTACTACGACTGAACACCTGCAGCTTTTTCAAAATCATTCATTAGTGTATTTGTTTGTATAATTTAATTCATCAGTGTGGTAATTATGTTAAACTTTAGACGTACCTAGTGCATTATCTGCCGGTACTTTGCATGTTTACTTACCTAAAGTAGGACCATTTGCTTTTCATAATACCCTTTGAATTAATTATAAAATTTTGATTTAATAAAAGAGAGAGTGAATTCCGCAGGGAAAGTTGCATTTACATGCTACTTTATAATGGTTTCTTTTTTGTTTTAAATTTACTTCTACATAGTTAATAATATAAAAATGTTATGTCTTAAACATTCTGTATTATATGGAATGAAATTGAATGAACACGTGTATTATACATATTTGAAAATTTGAAGTTAATATAGTTGTAAATTTAGTTATGAATAGTTATTAATTAATGAACAGTTATTTGGAAATTTGAAGTTAAGATATTTCTTTCTAACATTTTTTTTATTTAAGAGGAGAAAAAGAGACGAAACAATCAATTATTAGATGGCTTAGAAAGGTGATAAATGTTTATATTTATTTTTATTATTAGTATAGAGATTAACAACAATTTAATATATTTTCAATACTAAATCATTGCCGACTATAAACTCAAACCCAAGACATCATGGGAGATACCGCTAAAATAAATTAATTAATATCCTATAATCAGTCTGTACAAGTGATAAGTTATTTTCTCACTTTCTCATTTCTCATTTGTATGGACTCATATATTCTCGTCACGTTTCTCCTCTTAATATAAAGCAAAATGGGTTTGACCGTAAATTTGATCGCACATGTGGCCAGACTCATTGGGTTAGTGGTCACGTCTATGACACATCAAGAAACAATCACGTGGTAGTGATTGTATCATTTTTATGGTGATTGGTTATTACGACGATCTATGTGAATGGTAAGAACCAATTAAAAAAAACACATTACGCGTCTAGCATGAGAAGAGCAACGTCTAACCATATATATTAGGCAAGTCATGCTAAGGTAGATCCATTCACGTTTACATACACAAACATACTTACTACTTTGCATTTTCTTATTTATCTGTTCATATCTGATTAATATTTACTCTTACATCTAAGGATTGTCATAAGAAAACCCCCTTCATACTGCTAGTCTAACGGTGTTATTATTTTACAATTGTTATAGATAGAATTAGAATATTTGTGTTCATTTAGGAGGCAATTTCGTTGGGTCAAAGCCAACCGGTGTACATTTTGTTTCTTCAAAGTAGTATTCATTGTGCTACTAGCTAGGGTGTAAAACAAACCTAATGTTCGGTATAATCGTACGACTAAAGTTCATTAACAAACAGAATCAAAAGCATGAGACATAAACACAAATCTCATTTGTTTATTTACATCATAAGCATATGTTTTTTTTGTTCATTGTTTTTTATATATACAAATACTATGTTATAAATTTATGTATTACATGCGTTAGAAAAATTCTTATTTGTTATAAACAAGCAGTTTCTTTATAGATTTGTATATTTAATGTCATCAGCCAATGTTAAATAAAAAAAATAAAGATTAAGAAATTATAAATAATATATAATGATGATCTTTATTATCTTAAGATAAAGTATAATTAAAATCTTCTTATGCCAATAAGTTTTTACAAATTATTATAATTAAGAATTGTTTAATATGAAAAAGAGACGAAAAACAAAAATATAGTTTCGACATATGGGACAACTCAAATTATTTATTTATTATAAATTATAATAAGATGTTTCTTATTGAAAATATCAACATTAACCTTTGACTCACAACCATAAAAGATTACCATGTAATTTTCTAGTAGGATAGTCTCACGTTTTCAAATCTCACCACGTCGTCGATATTTTCACAAAATTCTCGGCACTTAAATGAATAAAAGAAACTTTAGGCTTTAATATATCTCGACATCTAAACAAGACAATTTTCAAAAATCTAGACCCCAAATCTCTCTTGCCTATTTGTAGAAGTTAAAATATAATAAATTAATTTCTTAAAAATAATTTACAATATTTATAATAACAAACAATGAAAATAATATGTTGTGAATCTCACCGCGTTTAAATTGAAAAAAAAAACTAATAAAAATTAGTTAAATCTCGCTGTTTTTAATCTAAAAAATATATTAGAACTAATTTTCAAAACTATTTAGTAAATTTTAATAGGTTTTAGTTCACAAAAATATTAGAATTAAGTGATAACCAGAATTAAAAAACAGTATTTCAAATTTAAAAAGTAAAATTAAAATAAAAATTTATAAATCAAAACCCCTACAATTATTTATAAATAAAATAGAAGGTATATTATGAGTTTTAAGAAAAATTAAGATGGTACATAATTATTTAGAAAATAAGAATATACCAATCGAACATCAATTTTAGAATTTTGACTTATTAAAATATAAAAAAATTGTAAGATTTTGACGATGTATAATTTTTTTACATAAACCAAAGATGAATTTACGGTGATATTCAAAGAAAACTATTGTAACTTTAAAAATAATTATGTATTAAAAATACATAATAAAATACATGAAAAGGGCAAGGTTTATAAATAAAGTATAATTAAGATACTATTTTTTAAATAAAATTATAAGCAATTAGAAATTATTTATTAAAAAGTTCTAATTATTTTATTTGAATGATAAAGACTTTTGAGGGCAATCTCGTTGACGTGGCGAGATGTGGTGTGGTCAAAGCAAGATTTTTGGTGAAAGTCTAGCCGAGAAATGGTGTGGTTAAAGACTTAACGGATATTCTCATAATTTTAAAAGATAACTATTTTGGTATTGTGGATTGTTAAAGTGAATATTTTCGTAATTTTTCTTTTTTAATCAGGAGTGAGATTTAAATGACAACAGTTGATACTATTTTGTCTCATTGTACTCATAAAGTTTTTTTTATCTTGTATATATTTATGCGTACTCATCAATTTGTACTGCTATGTATATATGAGCCATCATATGCACAGTGAAAAGTAACGAATAAAGGTGTGCAATAATTAAAGAAACTGGTGAATGTTTTTGCATGCAACCATTTATTGAAGTGGAGACATCTTCAGATCCCTTAAATGTATCAGTAAATTAACTGTTTAAAATAAGGTTTATGAGGATAGTTTTGTCATTTTGAGTTCTTAGCAAGCCAATTTTCTTTTATAAATTACCAATTAAACAACTATAAAATTTTATATGAATCAATTCAAATCTCTCTACAACTCCGAGGATGAGCATATAAAACTGATATCCGAAAACAATTTCAGAACCGAACCACAAACCAAACCTTAAATATTTGAAAGCGATTGGTTACGGTTAAGATACGAACCTTTCGGTTACGGATTTCCCTTCTTCCATAACCAAGATAACCGAGCTCAAAATACTTCAATACAATGAAACCGAGCTCTATAATTAAACTTACATATTCAAAACAAACAAACATAATTAACTGAATCCGAACCGATACTCAGTTTCGGTTTTCATGGCCTGAATTCCAATAACCAAACCATAGATTTCGGTTTCGTTAGACCATAGAAACTGAATCAAACCGACTTTTGACACCCCTAATAAGCCATTTACAACGTTTCAATTCGTTTTAAAACTTTATGCTAATCAAACCCTCGTTTAGTTAAAAGCTCATGTACACCTATAAAATTCAATTAAAAGAAATTGTAGTATTAGCATATTTTTAAAGAGAAAAATTGAAATAACTACCTTTTTAAAGATAAAAAGTTAAAGATTGTTATTTTGGACGACTGTGAAAAAAGGGCGAGGCCGACCAAACGCAGAAAGAGCATACAAGCGTCTTTGATCTTTCTTGAATTCCAGTCTTCTTTTTCATCCAAAAGCTTTCTTGCTTTTTTCTTTTTCTTTTTCTCATTCTCCTCATTACATATTTACTCCACAATAATAACCTAACCAAATGATTTTTATTACCTGATCATTATTCAATTGTGATAAAAAAAAAAATTAAAGTACGTTTTCCTTTTCTCATTGGAAGCTTGTTTATTTGATAGTTATTTTCATCATCTCAAATTAGTATTTATGCTGTTAAAAGAACTATTTTCATATAAACTTTTAGTTATATATAGGTTTATATGTAACAAAACATAAACATTTGGTAAATAACATATTCATTTAGGCTTTCAAGCATGCATATTGTCAAGTTTGATATGTGAAGCTTTGTCTCGAGCACATTTATTAAAAAAGCTTACACTCACTTGAGCTTGGGCTCAAACCGATTCCAAGCCTCTTTAATCTTGACCTGTTTTGAACTTTTAACTATCCGATTTTAAGAAGCTGATCACAACATTCACGCTTTTATTCGCATCACTTCAATTGTAGCCAATTAGTCAAAATCCCCTCCAAGTTGATGATCACATCTCCCTTAATCCCCCTAACTAATGACAACGGCCATTACCCCTAAGTCTTAGACATTAGATAATCCAAAATTGAACCCCTTGCAACAATATATTGTCTGTCAAAGAAAGTTACATACTTTGTTATTTTCTATAAATCTATTAACAATATTAAAAATAAATCATGTGATGCAAAACCAAAACTGTCACTCAGTTTGTATAGTAGCTAGCAATGAAGACAATAAACAAATAAACGATTTTAACAAGATTTATTGTTGGGAAAGTCGTTCCAAAAATCGTGTTAGTAAGTCGTTCCAAATATATTGCATTATCATTTTGTTAGTAAGTCGTTCAAAAACCCTTATATTTTTCATGACAAAAGTAAAATATTAAGCAATAATTAAACAAATTAAAAGAGGGGTTTCATGTATAACTTTTAAATTTGTTAATCAAGTATTATATAATTTTCATCGGTCTTGGACATTATAAAATAGAAGGTCACTTTGCTTGAAGATGAAACTTGGTCCATATAATTTCGAAACAAGACAAACCAAAACTTAGTGGTGACAAGCAAAAGGGAATGCAGCTTTACTAGGAAAGTGAAGGACAAGTGACATTAGGTGTTATATAAAGTTAAATCCAAAACAACTAAACATGCAAAAAAGTTTGATCGTATGTTTGCACTTATTTATATATACATGTTTGCATAAATATAATATCTTAGGGAATTGATTTACAAAACGTTTCTAACTACACCCTCATTTTTCCTACAAACAAGTGAGTCAGCTGTAACATAACACTTATTTTTCTCATAAACTCATTTTCCTTCTATGCTTCCTTATCCGTTATTTTCATATACTCATATTATTTCAAAGAAAAACCATTTATAATTATGATGCCTACACACTAACGGACTAAAAGTTAACACTAACGACGAAAAGAAAACACCCCCCCCCCAAAAAAAAAAAAAAAAAGGTTTAAGGGTTTAAGTTAAAAAAAATAAAATACAAATTTATAACGTTTAAAATTCAGTAAACTTGCATATCTCAACATTCTAGATATATTTTAATAACTAAAATACTTTATAAAGTTCGTAAGAACAAAAACAAGTGACGAAAACTAAGATAACATCACGTGCATAAAGATCCATGCATATGAAACCCACAGAATGCAGCAACCAACTTCACATATCATATGCTCATAACTTACAACAACCCCCACAAACTAACATACATAAACAATAATAGTCCTTCAACAACATAATAGCTTACAACAAACCCCCAAGATCCTCCTCGAGACCACACAAAATCTGCTTTTCGGAAAAAGAACTTCACTTACCACAAACAGAATCTCTGTCATCTCTCACCTAAACCCCAACATAAGACAAACGGAAAACGTTATTCGTACACACCATCTGAAATGTTACACGTTACACCCTTCAAGTTTCCCATTCTTGACAACAAACTTCTAAATCCTAGGAAGCATGTTTGGTAACCAATTATCATTATCTTTCATAGTTATACGTTAAAACCGCCGGTCGGAACTCCAGTGTGGTGCCGCCGGGCTAAAATGCGCCGATACCACTCTAGCATCAAGAAGCTCCATGATCGGAGTGAAGCTCACGCACCGTGGGACTTTGTATTGGTTGATCGAAGCACCTCGTGATATAGCGTAATCCATCAGCTCTTCAAATGTTCCGTTTTGCACGATGCGAATCTCTAACGGGCCGATGGAGTTATCCGCAACGCGACTTTGACGATAAACGGAGTTTAACGACTCCTCCATC
>BJCN01045761.1:0-13474 GCA_018326445.1 Flaveria brownii | reverse complement strand
TTTTTAAAACCAAAAATAATTAAATTTAAGAGTTATAATAAGAAAATTTTTAAAAATGACATTTTTATACAGTTTGTTTTAGAACAAAACGTTTATTTATTTTTTTTGAAAAAATAAAGTTTTAAAAAGTTGATATCACTATTTTATAACTAACAGTCATTTCTAATACATAATTTCAGTGATATTATATCTTAAATATTATTTTATATTAATAAATTTTGTTATATTAATTTTTTATTTATTCAACCCGTGTAACACACGGGTTACTATAGCTAGTAATAATATACAACACATCATGAATATATTTGTTATTTCAAATGATGTCAGGATCTTAATATTATTCTATTCCCCCTCTTCATCCTATCCTTCCACGCGTCTTTAAATATTGGTTAGTTGTTGCTAGGGGTGCAAACAAGTCGAGCCGCTCGCGAGCTATTCGAGATTAAATCTCAATCAAATTTCTCCTATCCATTTAGAAATTGATTATTCATATAGTACCGTATTTCAAAAAAAGAAAAAAATTATTTAACCACAATAATTGCCTAAATATGATCGAGGCACTCTTTCTAATATCGAATTGCATCCTAAATTGACGGGTTAGTGGCTTTCGAAGCACGCTAGCCAAGCAAGGACGGCGGGGAATGAGAAATATACATACATCTAGAAGGACCGTATTAGGATGGGCCTTAGCGGTTAGGCATGCAGGTGGGAACACCTTAATAAAGTCATTTTATAGAGTAAGACCGTTACTAACGAGTCGAGCTTTTATCGAGCTCGAGCCGAGTTCGAGCTTGAATAAAAGCTCATTTAATTATCGAGCTCGAGCCCGAGCTTCATGTATCGAGCTCGAGCCGGCTCGCGAGCCTAAACGAGCTCTTTATATATATATTTTTAATTTAATTTATTAAATACATTATATAAATAATATTTATTATATATGAAGTTATGATAAAATAATTAAAAAACATGTATAATGTTATTTATAAAATATATAATTATAAATATATATCAAGATTAAATAATAAAATATTAATAATAATTTTTCAATAAATAAACGAGCCGAGCCCAAGCCGAGCTCGAGCTTAAAATAGTATTTGTCGAGCCGAGCTCGAGCAATAAAAATAAAGCTCGAAACGAGCCGAGCTCGAGCTCAAGCTCTCCTAAGTCATCACGAGCCGAGCTCGAGCCCATACGAGCTCGGGCTCGACTCGGCTCGGCTCATTTGCACCTCTAGTTGCCACCATCTACTCCAATCATCCGCTTGTGTGTCAATTTTTTATCCTTTTTCTCCCACTCGTCCTACCACGGGAATGTATTGTACATTAAATTTATTTAGTTTCCATTATCGTCATTGTAGCTCCCGCATCGTCCTCATGGCCATGTTTCTACTGCTGTTGTTCCACTACATACATTTATCACCGTTTTACGTTTAGGATTTTTTTCCGAGATCATGTGTGCTTTGAAGGATATAATCTTGATAAGTTTATAATTAAAGGGTTTATTTTGGACAAAGTAAAAGATCAAGAAGTGAAAATAAAAGTTTGGTTTAATTAATTAGTAGTTATCGGTTTGATAGGAATGGATAATTATTAATTTATCATTATGGTTATTTAAATAGTATTTGAATTAGGTTAGAATTAGTTTATATCTACTATAAATATAGGGTTATGCATTTAATTTTATTAAGTAAGTTAAACGGTAAGAAAAAAAGTCAAAATATATGGACATTTACATATTTTCTCTTCCTAAACTCTTTAATTACATATTTACACAAGCTAAAAAAATCAATTATATATTTCTTCTTTCTAAAACATATATATTAGATATGTGTATCAAGAAGAGGAAATATGTACAAATTCCCGAAATACATTACTTCAAATATATGTGTTTACATATATTTTCGTTTAATTCAATTGATTACTCCAACACGCTTATTATACCAACATATTTATCATTCTTTGCTCCAGCCTAAATGTTCAATTTCCTTTCACTCCCTCTTTATAAATATGATTTGATTTCGTCGTTTTTATAAGCGTCAACGTAACCTTGTTATACTTGCACAGATAAGATGAGATTTTCATTAAGGGAATATTTCAAAAGTAAACATTTGACTAGCTCATTTTGTTAAAACGAGCTATTGATTTTCAACCTGATTTTATCAACTTTCAACCAATAATAAGATACTAAATACTCTATTACCGACCAACCAAACTAATAATTCGTGAAAGTAAACGACGAGTTAATAAATGTATCAGACCTTACCAGAACCTGGGTGTGAAAGGTCGGCTACAAGCTAACCGTGAGAGGCCGACTATGGGCTAGTTGTGTTGCCCATTATTTAACTTTGGTTAAGTCATGACACATGTCAGCATTCTTATTTAATTTCATACGACACCAACCAATAATTAGATTTTTTTTGAACAGCTATTCGAGGCCCCGACCTCGAGAATCCATCTGACCCAGTTACCCGAGCAGGGGTACCCCACCTATGGTGGGACGTCTTCAAGAGGCCTAACCGAAACCGGACCCTACCGCCGCTTGAAGACCCACCACGGAAAACCCTTTTGAGATTTAGATTCAAACCTGTGATCCGTTGAGCCTTTCGCTTTCCCAAACACGGAGCTATAAGCTCTTAGGCAACCAATAATTAGATAGGCTAAAGACAAGCAAGTTTAGCGAAAAGGTAAATATTTGACAACACAATTTCTCAATTCTTACAAAGGTTTGAACAATGGATCATCATCAACCTCCTGCAACTCCAACAATTCTCTTATACCATCACGACATGTTCAAGCTTCAATCCACTGCCACCCTCATCTCTTCATCTATTGTTAGTTCCATCATCTTTCATCTCACTTCCAATTTTCCAATTTCATCTCCCAAACCCTAATTTTGTAAGAACACTGTTTGTGCATATGGTATACTTCTTTATACATGTGTTGTGTGATTGATTACGAACGAATTGTTGAACAGCGTTTACTAATTTTGTTGTGTGCAAGATAGGGTGACGATGGAAGACATGCGTTGGTATTGGATTCCACCGTTTTTCATCCTCAGGGCGGTGGTCAGCCTTCCGACACGGGCTTCATCACAGATGTGTCGTCTTCTCGCTTCAAATTCGTTGTTCAAGATGTTCGATCTAGAAATGGTGTTGTATGTATATGTTTACAGATTTACCATTTCAATCACTTGAGTTTTGTCATCTCTTATCTGATTCCCTGGGTCGTGAAAACGCGTCTAGGACCGAGGCGCAAAGGAGTGAGGTTTTGACTGGTCGAGGCGCATGGTGTATAAAAAGCGCACTTGAGGCGCCTTGGTACAAGGCGCCTCATATACATGGGAGAGTTTTGTACATCACATATAGTTTATTAGGTTGTGTATATAGGTTATGTATGTATAAATTTATATTTAGAGCTTATTTACAGCTTAATTTTGAGTATGAGATGATAGGCGCCTTTTGGGAAATATTAAAGAATCGTATATAAATACATTGCGCCTCGTGTACGAAAAGCGATGCGCTTTTGCGTGTTGCGCTTTGCGCCTCAGCTCAGGACCCTATCTCCTTGTGCGTTAAACGCTTTTTAAAGAACAAACCAAGCTGATTGCTGATCTTGGCTTAGTGCATCAATTAGGTTTATCATTATGGTGTTTTTGAGAAGACTTCTGAGGATCTTGAGGGTGGAGTTGAAGTTGCTCTTTCGGTTGATGAATCGAAGCGGAAGCTTAACTCGAGGTAAAATGTGTTTGTTTGTTAATTAACATCAGGTTTTTTGATCATGAATTATTCTATGTGAACTATGCTTTTGAAGTTTAATAACTTTAAGAGATGAATTAGAGAGATTTTGAAGCTGGATAATAGTTTGCTTACTGTAGAGCGAAGTGATACCTCTTTTATCTATAGATGAGAAGATTACTAGTGGAGATTCTTGATATTTAAATTTGTTACTTATTACTAGCTCGGATAACTTTGCGATGCAAGATAGTGTAAATGATTTTAGATATGAACTTGTCATATCCAGCTTAAGCTTCAGTAAATTGTGTATAAGTACAGGGAGTGGTTGGTAACTTATGTTATTTATTAGCACCATAAGGTTGATATTTTGTTTAGCATATTCTGTTTATCTCTGTGTTAGTCATTCTAAAATCTCTTTCTGTTAATATTTTGTTCATCGTATTCTGTTTATGTAGTGAAATGAACTGCTTAATTTGTCCACCTACTTCTTTCTTATGTAGTAGAATGTCACTTAACCACCTAACTATGCATAGTGTACTTACCACATTGCTCGTGGGTATATGTTTCCAAAGACTATTAGTCAACAAAATCTTATATTTCAGGTTACACTCTGCTGGACATTTATTGGATGTGTGTCTCCCAAAAGTGGGATTAAGCCATTTGACGCCAGGCAAAGCCTATCATTTCCCTGATGGGTATGAAAACGATTAAACGCACTACACATCATTATTGTTTTCCTTTTCTTTTATAATGTGTTTTTATCTGAGGTCTAATATGACTAAGCAATATTGTTTGTTATCATAAACATTTACCATGAACAATTTTGTTTATGCTCTTGTTCTAAATTTTCAAATCTCCGTAGAAATTGTAATTTTTAAGGAAGTATTCAATGCAAGCTTGTGGAAAGTAGATTCTTTTATCACCACACGAACTTTAGTGAACCTCAAGTAAAATTTTGACAATTTTCTAATTCTGACTACGAAACTGTTTCTCTTTCTAGGCCATGGGTTGAATATAAGGGAAGTGTTCCTCAGGCTGAACTGCAGAGTAAGCAGCAGGAGTTAGAGTTAGAAGCAAACAATTTGATATCCACAGGAATGAAGGTATGTTTATAAATTGTAATTATTATTTATAAACTTCTGCACAGATAGATTTATAATGTCTTTTTGAGAGTTTCAGGTTTCTGTTGCTGTATATTCATACAAAGAAGCTTCTATGTTGTGTGGTTCCCTTCCAGATTATATTCCTAAGGTAATGTGTAGAGGCAGTGGTGAATCCAGGATTTAACTATGTGTGTCCAACTTAGTTGAGGCCACAATAAACAAATCATTCACATGCGTACATCTTCCATATAAAAGTGGAAAAATCCTATTAAAACAAATTTTAAATTCAAAATATATTATTGAACTGATCAGGCTTTATCAATTCTTTCTAGTCTGGATATATTCATGAACAATTTTCTCAGAAGGGTTTAATTACACCTTAATTCTTATAATGTATGTGAGTATGCACACGAGTGTGATTGACTCTGTACGTGTGATTCTAAACGACTAAAAGCAAAAGTTTTGCCCAAGATCTGTTCTACACATGTAAACTCACCAGATCTTAAGTAGAAATTTAAACTGCGCTTGTAGGACAATTTAAGTATGGATGCTGTAAGTGTAACAACTCACCTGATCTTAGGTGAATACATGGGCTTTTAGGATAATCATAGTAAACTAAATTAGTCAAACACTAATTGAATAATAAAACTAGACCGACGAGTAATGTACAAATTCAAAAATTAAACTAAACTAACTAGATGAAAAAAATGTTGGTTGTGACTAGTGAATTTCTTTTTTCCATGTCCATGACCAAGGTGTCTCCAAGCCCATGACTACGGTGTGTTCATATAAATACAACATATATAGTCTTTAAAAATAATTTGAAGTCGAAGGTGTGTCCACGGACATTACTTAGTCTTAACCTAGATGCGCCTAGGTGCGATGTGGGAAGACGGGTAGGCTGGGCAACTTGGGTTGACTTGCAAACACTTGGTGTCGGTTTTCAATTTTCATATGGAATTAATGCCTTAATATGCAAAAAGAGTATTCTCACATTAATAATCTAAATCTTCGAATAATATGATTAGGAGGTAAAATCCTACAATTGACTTTTCAGGTCAAATAGACAACTCTTTGAATTCTCACTCTCATAAACCATCCAACATGAAATAAGCACAACTTTCCCTTTACAGAAATATGTAAAAGTTCAATTTTCCCTGTTAGAGCGCGTTGCACATTTGCTGTAAAATTACATCTTTCGAGCAGTCTCATTGAGATGATGTGGTAACTATGCAGGGAAGCACTCCTCGTATTGTGAAGTTAGGCGATTTTCCAGGATGCCCTTGTGGTGGTACACATGTTTCCAATGTTTCAGATATCATCAATATCAAGGTACTAAGTAACAACTGATAAGATACTTAAAAAAAATCAAACCAGATACAATTATTTAAGATGTTCGCAACAAAATAATAGATTTTTTTAGGAATAAATGTTTCTTTGTGAATTGTGATTAACACACTGTTAATATTTATTTTCTTGTTTTGGTAAAGAATCATATCCGTGCATGCTCGTACATCATTTTCATGAGATTTGATTGGTTCGTTCTTTTGTTTGTTCAGGTTACTCAAATGAGGACAAAGAAGGGAGTTACAAAAGTATATTACACTATTGGATATTAAGTCATCTTTACCATAAGCTGCCTTTGTGTTGAAGGCAGAGAAGGGGCCTGCAAAAGTATATTAAAACATTGGTTTTAAGAAAGAAAAAAACCTCTACATTCAGTATAATATCTTGCATAGTTTATAAATTATGCCCTTTTTGTTGGTTGTAAGTGGTTAAGATCCCTAACAAAAGAAGTTGATAGGATCAAGTACCGATTACTCCCAAATTGATACTTACAGATAGTCGATTGTATACGCCTTTTACATTGTTTAGAACTGATATCGATGTCCGGTTTAATCAATCTTTATTTTCTGCTTAGAAGCATTGGATACCAAGCAAACCACCACGTTTTGTGTATGAAACTATAAGGTCTAGAAAAGATGGGGCATATGGAATGTCCCCATGGGCATTACAAATCCATAAACATCATGTTGATATTGACTTACGATTAAACATTACCTTGGTTTTTTTCTTTCATCTCCTTTCCATCCGTTTCTTCATCTAAAAGATCGACATTCTCACAAGATTGTGACCATTTAGTTTTCTATTTAATTTATTATTAGATTTGAGAAGTACTAGTTTAAGTAAAATTAAAAACGACATGGTGAGCAAATTTTTTTGTTCGCGTTGTACTTTTTTGGTCATGTTAGAATTATTTGCAACACTTTTTAGTCATGTTAGAATAATTTCGTGTATATAGTCATGAGGTACGGGCTTCTTTGGTTTGTGCAACAATGTATATGTGATCTATACAAGATATGATGTCATGTATCACGTTAGTTCAAGTTGTTATTATAGAAAAAAAATGTTACATGGATATATGTAGACTTCTAGTCAATTATTTTATGTCTACATGGATAGGTTTTTGACACGATTATTAAGGTATAATGGTAAATAAATGTTTATTCTCATTTATATTTGTGTTTTGGATATTAGTCATTTTGTAGTTATCGACATAAGCTACACACTTTTTTGCTTTACTACAATTTTTAAAAATAAACTTTTAATGCCCTATATCTTTGAAAAAGTAGAAGACCTTCAATGTTGAGAATCTTTTTCATGAGAAAAGATTGTATTTAGATATAAAAGCATTTTTCTCTTAGGTAAGATGTGATAGTTCACAAATCAAACATGTGAACATGGATTCATTGAAAAATATCAATTCATGTTTTATCGTATTAATGCCTATCTAAACAAATAAAATATATAAACCTAGAAGGTAAGACATGGTTAGTGACATGATAGTTTAGAAGAATAACCGTATGTAAGGTTATATAAGATAAAAAAAATTTTGATTTTGGTTTAGAATATTAGAGTGGTCAATTAGCTCGAACAAACTTTTTGGTAGCACAATTGCCTATTTATAAATTTGAATCAAATTTAGGGATTTTTTCACATTTACAATCATATATTTACTATATATTACATGTTTATTTTAGGTTGTTGCTACACAAACACTACCCGCAATGCCACAATAATGTACTCATGACATCATATAAGTTGTATTATTTCATACAGACCATATGTGTTTTTAGTGGCATCAATCATCATTTTGTCAGTCAAACACATTATTAAGGGCTACGCCATCAATTCATTTGTTTGTTTGTCATAGTCATCACACGAATCATGATTTTGCCCTCGTATACCCTTGTATGACCGTTATCATCCTATCATACAGTTAAATCCGTATACCCATTTTCGCCCTATCATATGACGTTATTACATGTCGACGATGTCCAGATAACACGCCAGTGATATCCGTCTATCACCAAACTTAGGTTATTAATATTTAATATTCAATTTAACCTCGAACCCGATATAAACCTCGATATATGTGCCACGACATAATCTTTTATCACACAAACATCCAAATAGTGATTCAATATGTTAGGCACACTTACAAACCAACAAAACCCCACTGTTGATAGATGTGATCCCATTGAATATTTATATCAAGAAATCTTTATAACAAATTGAGAAGGTGTTTGCCTCTTGGCAGTCACAAGAGATGAAAACTCTTGAACAAGTGGGACCTCAGTGGGACCTATTCGCCTTTATTTGGGTGGTTTTTAACGAATTCACCGATTTTCATGAATCCAACATACACACTTGAGTGTTGATCCTTTCATCTTCACCCCGCCATTTCATACTCTTTTACTCTTGTATTCTATTTTTAACAATCGATTCTACACCATCCGATCTTTGATTCCTTTTAAAACTCTGTTTAAAACCCAATCTTTCACTCAACTCTTTCGTTTTCTGTTGTAATCTTGAGGTTTTGGATCAATTCATCGTCTTTCTGTTGCTCGATTCTTTGGATTTGTTGAAGAGGTAAGTTCAAGATTCTGTTTCTTGATTATTATTGTGTTTCTTGTGATGGGTATTTGTTAATATATGTTTTTTTTAATTTGGGTTTTCTTGTTTTATTGATGAATTATGAATTCGATCAAACCCTTTTGGATTAAACTGTTCTTGAGGCTCTAATCACTCACATATTTTGTAATTGTAGTGGTTTTTTGTTGATAAATGTATTATATTTAATCTTGCTTTGATCTGTTTATGACTGTTGAGCCTGTTTAGGGTGTTTGATTACGTTTGATTACTTATGGATCTTGTTATTGTATTGTTTTATTTTATAATTTTGTAATTATTTGGATTCTGATTGCTGCATTGTGTTATTATATATTAATTTTGACTTGTTCTTAGGTTTTTTCTTCTTGGTTTATGATTCTTTAAACCTATTTGGCTTTCACAGATCTTGACCCTTATATGTCTATGATTTCTAATAAGTTTGCTGATGGCTGCATTGTCAATAAATAACTAAATTCAATTTGGGGTTGTTAATAATTTTGTAACCCTTTTTCTTCTGAATATATAATGTAATAAACATTAACAGTCATTATGATATTGATTTTGGTCCACAAGATTTACAGTAATCTGGAACTTGTTTACTTATGATTGTAGTATTAAAAGGGTGTTCTAGATATGTCTATCTATACGTGAGTGAAGTCAAATGCTGTAGTTTTCGTGGTATCATCAGAAAAAGCATACCGCCATCGTTTAATGCCTTAATCTTAAGAAAGTTAAATATAGAGTGAATTACATAAACCTTGCCTTGACTTGTGGTGAATAGTCACTTATAGTTCTTTTGAAAAACACATATATTTAGGTCTTTGATGTGAATATCTTGTAACATTCTAGTTCCTTGGTCTATTGGCTGTCTAAATGGGGGACTTTTGATAAGATGTGTATTTTCTGGTAGAGTTTTGTTATTGAATTTTAAATCTTGAGGCCTTTAGCACTATATACTAAAGAAATTAATCTGTTTTTTTTTTCTTTCCAAAACTTCAGATTGAGATGATGCACGAAAAGTCAATTTTTGATCCCGGTGAAGAACTGGAAGTAAGTTTTGGCTATAAATGTAGCACAACTGATGGATACGATATTCCTTCAGGAAAAAAGCTTGTAAGAAATAATAGTTCATTTTCTTGCCTCTCAGGGGCTGCCATAAGTGCTAATGCAACATTAGCAAACACTAATATTTGCAACGGTTTAATTAGCTCAGAAATCCTTCCATCATTAGACTCTCCAAAATCATT
Source organism: Flaveria brownii (assembly GCA_018326445.1). Lineage (NCBI taxonomy): Eukaryota > Viridiplantae > Streptophyta > Magnoliopsida > Asterales > Asteraceae > Flaveria > Flaveria brownii. The sequence goes on along the minus strand of BJCN01045761.1, from coordinate 3,437 downwards.
TAGAAGAATACCCTCTTCACCATCATTCACAAAACTAGATTTATTATCATCTTCTTTTCCAAGTAGCATGTCGAATTTAAGTTGCAGCCCATCTACCCCTGAAAATCTTGAATTTGATTCCTTTTTATCAAAACCCTTAAGTGCACCATCCAGAAATGAAGATTTTCTTAATGCAATTGAAGTACAAGTAGCAGGTGGTGCTGCAGGTGAAGATAGAGTTCAGGCAGTTTGTTCTGAGGAAAACGGTTGGCTTTTTTGTGCAATTTATGATGGATTTAATGGACGAGATGCTGCTGATTTTCTAGCAGGCACGTTTTATGAAACAATTAGGTGTAATCTGAATTCATTGGACATTGAATTTGATAGTTTTCTTGGAGATGGTAACACAATTAGGCCTAAAAACCGAGTTCTTGATAGCTTACAGCGTGCTCTTAATCAAGCTGAAAATGATTTTTTACACATGGTTGAGCAAGAAATGGAGGATAGGCCAGATATAGTTTCGGTAGGATCTTGTGTTCTTGTTGGACTTATTCAAGGGAAGGATTTGTATATAATGAATTTAGGTGATAGTAGAGCAGTTTTAGCAACAGATGATGACGAAACAAAGATTGATGAGTTTAAGGGATTGAAAGCAGTGCAATTAACTGATAGCCATACGGTTGATAATGAAGTTGAAAGAAATCAACTTCTTAGCGAACACCCTGACGATCCTAAGACTATTGTGCATGGGAAAGTTAAAGGGAAGTTGAAGGTTACGCGGGCTTTTGGAGTTGGTTATTTGAAAAAGGTAAATGATTTTTTTGTTTATGTAAATGGCTTTAGCGGGTCTTTGGATTCGTGTTTTGGCACTGATTATCTGACTATAACGACGAGAAATTGTACTGATCAGTTTTTAATGTCCGCATAAACAAATTGTGGTTTTGGTTATCAGTTAATTAGGGGTTACCTAACTAATTTTGATGTTTGGATAAACATGTTCTATTTTGGTTATCTAACTATTTAGGGGTCAAATAATCATTTCCAAGCCTGTTGCAACAAAACTACTTATTGTTAATGTAAAACAAGCTTTAGCTATTGATTGTTATCTTTTTAATTTTCACAAAAATGTCCTTTTTGGTCCAAACACCCTTGTAGTCAGCCTTAAAATCATTCATTTTCTGTATCCTTTTTAATTATTACTTTATGCAGAAAGTTTTGAACGATGCTTTGATGGGTATTCTTCGGGTTCGTAATCTTTCAAGTCCTCCATATGTTTCTGTACAACCATCCTTATATATGCATGAAATTTCAACCTCTGATCACTTTGTAATACTTGGGAGTGATGGTTTGTTTGATTTCTTCACAAACGATGAGGCTGTGAAGCTTGTTCATTCCTACATATCTATAAAACCATTTGGGGATCCGGCAAAATATCTGTTGGAGCAGCTTGTACTTAAAGCCGCTTGTTCTGCAGGTAAATTCATATATTTTATCAATTATGAAAGACATCTAAAGAGAATCGAACAGGTGGATTCAAAGTAGGCTAGAAGACATGTAAAGTTCTATACTTTTTGACCAAAAAATGTCAAAAAGACTGAAATATGTATTGTTGGGATTTTAAGATCCTTACGGGTCATGTTATTTTTTTTATACATTAATGAAAGATTATAAATCTTGCAGGTTTTAGTACAGAGGAGTTGAGGAGTGTCCCTGCGGGCAGGAGAAGAAAATATCACGATGATGTAACCGTCATTGTTATAATTCTAGGTACGAATAAACGCACTACAAAGGCTTCAACTTGCATATAGTTTGTTCCCATTGTTATTATAGGTTGTAGCTAGTACCGTACAGTTTTGCATTCATCGATATTTTTTTGTATCGTCTCGTCGTTTATTGTTTCTTAATGGATTTTGATACATTACAAATATTATGCTATATGAATCTTTCTGTCAATTTTATATGTCCCCTTCACCCTCAGCCCTCAAAAGTCAAAAGAGTTGGCATTTGACTTTTGAAAGTCAAATGAGTTGGTTTTAAATTAAATGGCCTGGATGAAGCATATTTTAAAGTGGCAAGAACTTTCTATACAAAGAACAAACTTTCTTTGCATATGGTTGGTGATTGAGCAATTTGAATATATTCTGTGGGTGGAAAACACTTGATGGATTATTCCATGTTGATTTGATTATTTTTTATGATCTTGTGTATGCAAAGAATAGACTCTGGAGGATCATATTCTTGTTTTTCCCCTTTCAAACCGGTTTTTAATCCAAAGGTTTGGGCCAATTTGGTTTTGAAATTCTTTGACTCGATCCGATCCGTTTTGGGCCAAAATCCTGTTTTTCGCACCTGCAGCTTGTATCAAGTTTAAGCTTATAAACTTAGATGGAACTAGAGGAGGGTTATGATACACTATTATTGGATTAAATATTTAATCACAAATAGTGAGATAGGAGAGAAGATAGTTAAAAAGTTTGTTTATATATCAGCATTAAAATAATAGTTATATGTAGTGTGGACAGAGATTACATGATAAGTTAAAATTATTAAAAGAACCCTGAAAACTTTCTTTTTTTAAATGTGTTTACACATGTTACTATAGGGTATTGTTGTCTGGCTTTCAGTATGGCTTTCGCTATCGAGTCGGGGGTCTCTTTTGGAAGCGGTCTCTCTACCTAACAAGATAGAGGAAAGACTCGCCTACACCTACCCTCCCCAGACCCTGCTCTTGAGTGGGATAGACTGGGTTTGTTTGTTTGTTTGTTTGTTACATGTTACTATAGGCTCTAGTACTCTGGGAACTCTTTGGAGACTACCAGAGTTTAAGATCTGGTTAGAAGTGGTTTAGGAGGTCTTAAAATGGGGTTTGTCGTTAAAAATATGTATATAATGTTTAACTCAATCACGTGGATCTCTTCGGCTCTTGATTGAATCTATAGAGTCTGGTCGGGCTAGTTCTAGTCAAATATCATTTCTCGAGCTCTTAAAGGTTAATGTTGTTAAATTTGGTATTGGTCTTGCCTTATGAACCACCCGTGGTCGGGTACTTGTTTGTTTTCATTTTTGTGATGTTGGTTATTTTTCCGGGATAGGGGTTACCCATCACTAGTTATTACAGATTTTAGAATTCGTGATGTCTGGATATCTTTGAAATCATGTAAAATTTTAGAGATTGAATTATTTCGTTGGTGCTCACGAAAATTTGATCAGGTTATTCTAGTAGAGTTTCTAGAACGAGATGAATCTTTTATTAAAAGAGTTGTACTGAAATTTGTCCAAAGGCTTTTATATATACTTGCTGAAACACAACAGTTCATAATAAACATTACATCTTTTTAAAAAAAATCAGTTATATGATATTTAGGGCGTACCTGGTGCTGCAAAGAGCTCCCGCGTTCGCAGGGTCCAGGGAGGGTCCGTTCCATTTAAGGGAAGATGTACGCGGTCTTTCCCCCACA
>BJCN01045752.1:11794-14920 GCA_018326445.1 Flaveria brownii | reverse complement strand
TAAACTGACGGAGTTGTAGTTTGTGGCCAGGATGAGTTTTGCTGAGGAGTGGTACAACATGCAATAAATGTTGTAAAATGAGCTATAGTAAACATCCCTCATAGACCGACTTTTGTATTTAATATTTATATAATTTGATCTGGGAACATATTAAATAACCGATTCGATTAGGTTGTTACAAAACATTGATACGATCTATTCTAGCTAGCCTTTGGAGTCCCTTTCCCCTTTCTTAAAATTTCTTTTTCGTTTATCATTTTTCTTTTTCATTCTGGTGTTTGAATTAGGTATAGATTCATACTATCATTTGGTTAATCTAAGGTGCTGTAATATCATTTGTTGTGATTTCTTCAATAAATAAAAAATTATCGAAACTATCATTTCGAAATTAATTTTTGATTTCAAATTAAAGTTTTAAAGGAATCATATCTAAGTAACCGTCATTTAAGAAATTTCATTAAATAAGAAAATGAATGAACTTTCTCTCTTCGAAATCAAACCAATAAAATGATTATGATTAATAATAACTATATAAAAGAATAAATTTGATATTAATATCATATTAGTTAGTTGACTGGGATTACGAAAAAAATGACTAGAATTTATTCTTGATCAAAGCTAATTAGAATTCTTACGTCGTCCAAAATAATTAGTACTCGATCTTTGTACGTTAATCCACGAATATCATAGTTTATTTGTACCTACATAATTTGTCATGTATATTGGCCGGTTTAAATGAAGAACATTATAATATCTGAGATAAGTCGGCTGTACGTCCACACTCCACTGTGCTCTTAAGCTATGAAATGTTGGATTTCCATTAAAACATAAAATAAAAGATTATTCCATCTTTGTTTTAAAAAAAGAGTGCATCCTTAACCCAAAAAGAAAAGTACATCATTAATCGGATTGTGGACCTTTTCTTTATGTATAAAACGAGGGCCATATTTACGTGTGATTCACGGCTTGAATTGATTTTAACTAAAAACTATGTCAACACATAAATGCAAATAAACACAATGCACCGATAATTACATTTTTTGTGAAATAAGCGTTCAAAATTAACCCTACATATAATTTGAGATAAGTTTAGAAAATATGTTGGACTTGACTTGATTTTGAGAAATTTTTGTGAACTTAGCGTTAAAAACCCTACATATAATTTAAGAAAAGGTTTAGATGACTTTTGGTATAATTAATAAAAAACATCATAACCAAAAAGATATATGTGTGTGTAAGAGTTCAAATAAAATGAATATTTTATGTAAAAAGAATATTTTATGTAAGAAAAATCTTAACCATTCATCTTTTTAATTAGGTAATGATTAAATTATAATAAAAAAGCTGTTGTAAGAGTATGTTAATGATAACCACTTTTACCAATTTTAGTGACTTTTATTTAAGTTTTTTATTTTTTTAAACACTCGTAACTTTTATATCTGATATTATTATTATTTTAAACTGCGCCATAAAAATAAACTTTTTTATCTTTCAAACGAGTATAGATATGACCTGAAATATATAAGATATAATGACCTGTCGTAATTAATACAGTGATCAAATGCTTTGTCATTTAAAAACAATAAAAATAACATGTGTCAAGCACAAAATCTTTCTTTGATTTTTAATATTGTTTTATCATTTTTACTATAACCCTACCTATACATACATGCATGCAAGCATGCATGCATGTACACCTACATACATACACCTGCATTCATAAAAAGAATGTTTTATTGATATAATAATAAATATACATGTTTATAATATATATTTCTTTGCATTTTAAGTTATTTTTTATATAAAATTTATAATTTAAACACTTATTTGTGCTTTGTCTGAATTTTGTAGGTTTATGATGAAGCTTGGTGATTTTTATGAAGAAAGTTCAAGATTTGAAGAGGTTCAAGAGGAAAAATGCTTCTGATATGATCATATTGAAGCTAAATATGACCATATAAGCTGTCAAATTTAAAATAGCCCATTTCTGATGCTGAATATGATCATATCACTTCATATATGATCATATTTGGGCAGAAAATGAGTTTATAACCCTAGTATATCTCATTTTCAACATAACTTTCATTTCTTTCAAAACCCTAGCCTTCCTCAAACCCTTAGATGTCTTTGAGTATTTCTCAAGAGTTTTTAGAAGATTTAAAGGCCAAGATTGAAGATTTCACACTTTCAAGAAGGATTCAACACCATCCACCTATTTTCACTCAAAAATTTCTCTCGATCTACTATGAGTTCTTTCATGTTCTTGAGTTTGGGTGTGTCTTTTGTAAGCCTTATGGGCTAAATTCTTATTATAACTTGGATTAAATGAAACTTAGCATGATCTAACGACTTGTACATGATTCTTGGTGATGTTTATGTTGATGCTATGATGAAGCTTAATTATTCTTCAATGATTGTGTGTGTTTGTTCTAGTTTGATGAAATGTTCAACCTTGTGGGTGTTGTAAGCATGTTATGCTAGAAAACTTCATGTTCTTACAAGACTTATGCATATAATTGCATCTTTTGTATGTAATCTTGTGCCATTTGACTAGGAATGGTGAATGAAGGTTGAAAGTTTAGTAAAATTAGTTAAATGTGCATCCTTATGCTTATGTTTGAGAAAACCATGATGTATGTCATAAATATCTGTTGTCATTGGTTATGAATTGTTTATCGTGGTATAAAGTTTATGAGTTGAAGAGTAATGTAGTTTTGTCTATTTTTTCCAAGTTGAGGTGGTTATCATGTGTTTATAGTGTTAACTTTTCAAAGATTTATGGAACTAGGTAACCCTAACGGGAGTCAATTCATTTTTAACATCGATATAATTATATCATTAGTTCTTCATGGCATAACTTTAGGTGGTTATTATGTGTTTATCGTTCTAGCTTTCCGAATAATTATATGTCTAGATATTCTTGACGGGGTTTAAGCTACTTCCATGTTTCATGTGTAAAAAAATGGTCTCACCTTGAGTTTATGCTAGTTGTTAATTCTATGCTAAGTTGAATCAAAGTACAAGTGGTATCTTTAATTGATTATGTATTTTTATCTTTACTTTCTTAATTAATTTACTAGCTTAATTTGCTAATCGTTTTAGTTAATTATAATACTCACAAATCCA
>BJCN01045752.1:4294-9294 GCA_018326445.1 Flaveria brownii | reverse complement strand
AAGTATTATAGGTATTTGATACCATGTAATAACTGTTTGTCTTTCTACTAGGTTAAAATCCAGTGTATTACATGGATTGTATAAATAAATATTAAAAAGATAGTAACAAAAATTTATAAATTATAAAACAATATCTTGAGATATGATATTATTAAAATTATGTACGAGTAAAGACTTTAAATAATAATACATAATATAATTTTAAACTTTTATTTTTAAATAATTTAATTTTTTAAACATTTTGTTTAAAAATAAAATGTTTTTAAGAATACTTTCTTTAAAGTTTTTCTCATGAAATGTCTGAATTTTAATCATTTTTGTTTCATAATAAAATTAATTTTTTGAAACACAAGTTTTAAAATAATTCTTAGTTATATAAGAATTTAATGTTTTAGAAAAAAAAAATCTTATTTTATAAAAATTTATTTATTTAGAAATTGTATTTATAGAAATATCTCTTTTTTTAATTTATAAAAAATATTTTAATCTTAAAATGAATTAAATAATACTATTATTTATTAGGATAGAGAAGGAGAAAAATAAAATATAAAAGTTCTATACTTGTGACACGTGTCATCAAAAAATCTTCTTACATTAATATAGATAGATTTGTTGAGTTTACTTTTTTAAACAGAGAAGAAGCATCCTCTGATGACATACATAATCAAAATGTTTATTTACGACGGTTTTGATTTAATTAATAAAAAGCATCACAACCAAAAGATATATACATAAGACAATGTGATAATTTTTTATTTTTCTGTTTATTATGTTTACTTTTTGTTCAAAGATGAAAAACCCTCTAATGGCATATAAGCGTTAAAATGTTAGTCTTTTGAACATAAAATAAAACAAAATCCTACAAATAATAGATTATTAGTTTCGATCACATACTATTTGAATTAATCGCTGGGCTAAGCTTCTAATGCCAGACCATGTGGACCAATAAAATGAGAGACCTGTAAACATAAACTTAAAATATTAAATCTATTATTTATGATAAAAAGAAGGTTTTTGTGATACCATATGTCAACATTCTTATTTTTATTTTCTCGTCTCTCTTCTAGTAAATGATAATATTATATATAGTAAGTATATTATATTATTTAAAATATTTTTAAATAAAAAATAGATATTGTAAAATTTTAAAAACTTGATATTATAATGAAAAATACACTTTAAAAATATATGACATACATTTTTTCTAAATATGAAAGTATTTTAATACCATTTTTTCTAAGTTTAATAACATAATTATTTTTTCAAAATAAAATTAAAAAAAGACCAGAATGTTTAAGAAAATAATTAAAAAAACACAATCTTATAAAATGAAATTTTAAAATCATATTATTATTGTTTTTACTTGAACAATTTATTTATTTCCGACTCAATCATATCTTATTTACAAATATCATTTATAATTTTTAAATTTTTGTTATAAATTATTTCATATATTATTAAATCAAAACGTATATTACACGGGATACTATACTAGTATAGAATGCATAAGTGTAATTAGTTACGAGTCTTTATTTTCCACCAAATTTAGCTAGTTTGACGGAAACAAATAACCCAATTTTCCACCAACCAATTTAATGACCACTTTGGTTATTGATTAACCACTAAGTGAGGTTAATAATTATTCAACAGTCAACTAAATTAGCCGCCAAATAATTTTCTGTCAAATGTTATGTCTTTACATCATCATAAATCATATCGTTTCATTGTCTGCTATTTCTAGGCATTCATGATCAGATGGTTAAAGTTTAGTGTTTAAAGGTTTTATTTTCATGTTTTAAGTATTAGATTATCAAAAATAGAGTTACTTTTGAGATATTCTTGTGTTTATAGGTTAAATATGAAGACCATAAGGAATATGAAAGAAACGAGATGAAAATCGAAAGCTCGGAAATGAAGAAACGCTGAAAAGATGTTGCACGATCGTGTTAACTTAAAACAAGCATAATTTGAGCTAGAAAAAGAGTTACGCGACCAACGACCTATCAGTGGAAATCCCTCAAAAGTTACAAGGGCAAATGAAAAGTACAACAGAGGGGGCGCTACCAACGCCGCCAGCGTCAACACCATCAGAACAACCGTCGATAAGAAGATTTCAGCCTCATTGAAGCCAGGGGCGCCACTGATGGCCATGGTGGCGCCACCAACCCCGAGACCTGCATTTTGATTGATTTTGAACTAATTTTGAGGGATTCAAAGGGGGACTAACCCTAAAACGAAAGTAACCTTCTAGCACAACAATTAAGGATGAAAAGTTTCGAGTTCCAATCATTCTAAAGGCCTTCCAACATCAAGATCATCCAAATCCACATGCTCAATTCCATTTATGTTGAAGAATCAATGATGAGACAAGGCTAATCTATTCATGATTCACTTCGAGCGTGTTTGTGCAAGTTTTTGTCTTTCTTAGTTATAATCTAGTTTTGAGATTATATTGTGAACCTTTTAAGTTCTGTTGATTCAACTTGTGATTTGATCAAGTAAACATTTTGATTGTGATTAAAACCTAATCTTAGTTCTCATACTTTGGTTTATGTTAATCATGGTGTAATTGGTTTTGAAGTTAGTTTTCATTCTTGAATTAGAGGATTATATGAATGGAGTCAATTAAATTTTAATCTATAGTGGTCAACTTGGGTTTTATCATGTATAGAGTCATCATTAGTGACTTCTCATTAGATTTAATTAAGATAACATATTTTTTTCAAATTGAAATCCGAAGTGAATTGTTTTTTCTTCAAGATTGTTAAAAACTTAAAATTTATTTTTATTAATTTCATAATTCTTGAAATCCATCAATCAAAGCAAGTTTCTTTTTAATATTTAATGTTTCTAGTTTAGTTGTTGCTAGCACTATCTAGTGATTCCCTATGGATTCGACACCCTTCTTGTCATTAAAATTAAGGGTGATTAGGCACTATTTTATTAATATTTTTAGCCGACCACACGATATTATTCATACAAAGATAGAATAACATTTATAGGCGTTACTATTTTGTTTTTTATATAGATCAATAAATGAACATATGGATTATCTCAATGTATTGTTATTGATATCCAGAAAGTGTTCACTAAGCATAATATGCATATAAGTAGTGATGTTATAGAATCACCAAATACATCCTCTATAAGATGATATGAGTCGTACAGCTTTAGGGTTCCCTAACAAGATTGATCATTTATTCACTTATATGACTTTTTAGACCTATCCGGTAGAATTAATTAGTTATTGAAATGTACGTGAATTATTTGACGTGACATAAGATTCGTCGATAAGCATACAAATTATGTTGACACGAGATAAGATTTCTTGATATGGGTGTGAATTATTTAATACGATGTAAGATTTTTCGTTATGCGTACCAATAATTGGACGCAATGTAAGATTCCGTCAAAACTTACTATTACATTTATTTATTTCATCATTCATTACTTCAGTTGTTTCATTTTCTTTAGTTTCCTGAATTTATTTAGAAAAATCGTTAACGATATTGTTCTAGGACATCAACTATCTATTCAGCGGTGAATCTTTCTGTAGGAAGCGAATCTCCTAACAATGATTTGAGGGCCAAATCTCCTTTGAAAGGCGGTTGTATGAAACGATTGGGTATAGCATACATTCACTTATTAGTCGTTAGCTTTATTGAAGTCTAACCATAATGTTGTTTTTAAGTTTCCATGCCTCGTGGTGGATTAGTGGGTAGGATGACTATGTTATAGTTACCTGAAGATCAAATAAATATGATTTGCGATATTCTCTAGAAGGGTTTTAATGAATATCAACTATCAAGTCATTTTAATATACCCGGATTAGATAACCCTAGTTTGACAGTCGACCTCGTTGTCTTTGAAGGTGGTATGACAAAGATGGTATTTTAAGATTATAAAAAATATATAATACAGACATTTTTATGGGAGTTCTTAAATCTTATAAATGAAAAATAAATAGATTATATTAAATTAATCATGAAAAAATATAATTATATAAAATTAATAACTTGGTTAATCAACTAATATAGTTTTACAGAAATCTATAAAAAAAAGTGCTAAAAAGAACTTTTAAAATTAAAAAGTAAAAGAAAGAAAATAAAAGAATAGCTAATACGTATACACTTTTTATCATCTAAGCAAATTAGTTATTTTATCTTTGAGTTAATAGAAAAGTTAACATTGAAAGAACAAAAAGTATTCAAAATTTCAGATAAAGTACATACATTGTAATTATCAAAGTCAATGTACACATCTTGCAATGTACTATATGGTTAATAAAACATAATTTATAATTTACTTTAAGCTAAATTACAAAAAAATAAAAACAAAAAAAATCATATAAGCATCGGATTTATTCACGTCCCATTGAGAAGCTATAGCTCTTACTTTTTAAAAAACTCTATTGGTTCGTCATACCTGTTAAACTATACATCAATTTTAATCGAAATGACAAAATATAATGCATGTTTGTCACAAGTGCACAAATCTATTAATATCTAATTGATTTATTGAAATATCAATGCTATAACTTTGTGTATACAACAACCAATTGAATCAAATCTCGTTATTGAGGAGATCAACTCGCAATATAAGACGTGATACGAGTATGAATGAATGTAAAATCAAAAGATATGTTACAACACATAGTGTTGTACTAAAAATTTTTGAACTATTCTATTTTCATGCTTATTTAGTTTTTTAGAGAATTAGTATAGTTAAACCTTATAGAATGTTAATATTATCTAAGTGCCTCGTTTCCTTAACTATATAAGCTACGTACTATCATGATATATAATATAGAATTAAATTGACTCAAAAGTGGTCATGCTTTTACAAATGAACTTTGTTAAAGGCATATGATTAACTTTTTACAAATCATTTCTGCAATAATTATGAATATATTCTATAACAAATGATCATGAGTAGTACTACTACACATTCCACCAATTGTGTATAGCATTTTGGTTCATGAATTCTAATTTAATTAATAC
>BJCN01045728.1:0-12302 GCA_018326445.1 Flaveria brownii | reverse complement strand
TAACATAACTATTATATTTGAAACATTAAAATACGCAAAACAAGTTAAATAATGAATTTGATTTACAAAACTGACTCAAACAGGTGCGGGTGGCGTCTAGAGACCTAGACATTTCACCAGCCATTTGGTGAAACTACGGTGACTCTACAAGATGTTAGCATTTTGTGGAGTTTACCTATTGAGGGTCATGTCGTATTAGGAGATGAATGTCCAATGTCTATTTTCGAATGTATTGATAGGTGTCACAATCTATTAGAGATATACATACTTAAAGTTATTTGAAATAGATTTTTCTAAATGAAGATGCTACAGATATTCAATGTATACATCATGCATGGTGTGTAGTTCTAATTTATATGGTGGACTAATATATTTGGATAATAATAATAATAATCTTATTCCATTATAATATCAAATAATATTTAAAATTCAACAATGTGTGCCACCTAAGCTGGGGTAGTGCTATCCTCACGTTGTTGTACGGAAACTTATGTAAGGCAACGTCACCGTAGGTTAAGGACATAGGAGGCCCGTTGTACCTTCTACAAATATGGGCATGAACTCAGATTCGTAGCATGGCACTAACCATGAATTTAATTTCAAAGCCCGTATGGTGCTAGATATGAAGTGTTAGTTATAATTTAATTAACTAGTTTAAAAATTAATAAGTAGCAATTGAATAATTTTTGTATTTGTTTTCCAAGGTGGAATGGTAGCGTAAGTCACGTAGAAGTGACCTCAGACGTTCTCAAACCATTCCGTTCATAATTCCACTCAGTACAAGATAATGAGGTAATTAATTTTTTTAAATAATACCGTGACTAACAATTTTCTAACTTTATATGTGTTTGTTACAGTTTTACCTTATGATTACGTAATAGAACAACTACCTGACATTTGTACATCTGGCGTCCGTAGTTGGAAGAGCGAATGTTTTATGATATTTTGAGATGTTGTGAAATGTCATGCCCCTGAAAGGGTTATGCAACTGTTAAGACGGACTCAACACATCCACCGCCCAATCCCATTAACATGGTCCAACCATGGTCCTATACAAAGTCCCTCGTTCCGGGAGGCAAAAGGTAATCTGGATAAATCACCATCACGAGTACATGACATCTTGGAATGAGACAACAAAATGGTGTCGATGAGAACTAACACCCCAACCTTTATCCGCAAATTACATGGATTGGTTTACAAGACGTACGGTCAATACGTCATAGATCCAAGGGATGTTGAGGGTTGAATACCAACTAGATTTTAGGATTACGACGGGAGATCTCAAGTCATGATTAGTACATAACTATAGTAACATTCAATGATTATATGTACATCAAATATTATTACTTTTAATTTTTTTGTTTTGTAGGTGGATGGGTTTAGTCACAATATTAGCAAAGCAGCCAATTTATGGACATGGGTGTAGAAAACTATTCTCAACACTTCCAAACGGTTCAAAACATGACCGTTGATAATATGGGAATGGTTAACGAAAGTGAAAGATGATACAATACATCTTATTTACAAACTGATCCAGTCAATTTTGAAAGGGACAACACGGTACCACAATATGTACAACATTAGGAGAGAAGTGGTCAAAGACAAGCGAGAACATCTAGTTTTTAAATGGGTCCAACCTCCAATTATCAAGTGGGAACATTTGATTTTCAAGCAACACCATCTGGTTTTCAAGCGGGTACATCATATTTTAAGAAGGGTACCTCATAAAGCCAACAAGATTACCCCGACATATTTAGATTACGGAGATGACTTCTCAAATTTGAACAATACACCCGACCAAACTGTTTTTTATTATCATTCGAATATATCTTCACAACACATATTTAGCTCAAATAATTTTTACACACCCACAAACAACATGATTCCCCATTTACCTCAAGACCACTCTCAGCCATTAGTTGATTACTAGCATCCAAATTACAATGTAACCCGACGATAGGAATTTTAAAATCACCCATCCATGCCACTATATTTGGGTCTACAAATAATCTAGGGGACACAGTACGGATACAATTCTCAAACTACAGAACTTGCTCAACGAGATATAAGTTTCCCCAAGCAACAATTGAGAGGCGAAAACAACTAAAAAAATAAAAAAAAAACAATATGTTTAACTAGAAACTATTATTAGTCTTTTTCTATATTTTTTACATTGTCATCCTATTTTTGTATATAATTAGATAATGTCGTTTACAATTATTTTTGTTGTCACTGTATTCGTTATGTTTACTACTAAAAGAGGCGTATAACACTGCAAAAGTAATTAAAACATAGACATAATAAACTACAAACTATTTATAAAATGACATTGTAACGTATAATAGTTTTATTATAAATTATAACATAGATTTAACAATATTTTAACGTCCTTGAATACTTTTCACATTCTTTTTTAACAGCCGATGCCACATAATCTGATATACAAATTTACAGGAGATAGGGTTAAAGCTGCAAAAAGGTGTGTGTAAGGTTTATACTTAAAAACTGATGCAATCAAACCAACCAAAGAGCTCTCAACATGCATGAATGAAGTATAGAGTAAAGTTACTTTGGAAGTTTTACACAACTCAAAGAAAATATGCCAAGTGTAAAAATCTTCCGAAGCCAAATGACCAAATCTTCCGAAGCCAAATGACCAAATCTTCCGAAGCCAAATGACCAAATCTTCCGAAGCCAAATGACCAAATCTTCCGAAGCCAAAGATGAAGTCTTCCGAAGCTTCAGAGACAAAGTCTTTCGAAGCCAGAGACAAAGTCTTTCGAATCCAAAGACTGATTTCTTCGGAACACAAAGAAGACATGTTTTCTCTAATCACCTTTTGACAAAATCTAAACAACTTTCCGTTGCCACTCTGAAAACTCACCAACTTAAATAAGTTGGTGAAAAGTTCCATACTTTTGTCAACTGTATATTAAGGTCATTGATCTGTAACTTTCTACTTTTATACCTTTTCTCCTTTTTGTAATATATTAGGATGTGAGCTATGGCATGTCATAGTCACAAGTTAAAAGGCAATCTACCTTTTGACTATACATTGATGTGGTTGTATAGATTAGTGTTTCCAGCTGACTTTTAAAGTATAGTCGGCTGTAGTTTATAGTATAAAGTCTCTCAAGTACTTGTATTTATCTTTATGCTTTGTAACACTTGTAAAAGAATTTGAGAGCAATATAAAACATTCTTGAAAACTATATACTATCTTGTTCTTGTTCTTGTTCAGTCTCAAACTATCACACCCTTAATTTCCATAAACAGGGTATTGCCATTGGGTGCATGAAATACCAGGATCTCAACCATTAGTTACACCAAATGACACAACATTAATAAAATATGATTGCTCATTAACATTAAAGTTTCCCAAATCAGTGTTAATTATAAAAACATGAAAGTAAATGCGGAAACTTATTAGTTTGTAATTCAAGTGGCGCAAACATGCAAAAAATCAAATAAGTATAATATGTAGAAAATGCAAATGTTTCCAGTTGACCCAACAAATGCTGAATGACATGATGCAGGGACCCTAGTCGTGCCCACTTAAGAACCTGGAAAAAAACATGCTAAACTATCAACACAAAGTTGGTGAGTTTACAAGTTTTGATAAACAGAACATAATGTAAGCACATACAGTGAAGAAAGTAATATCAGTAGATAGCTAGTCTACTTAACAAGTTACTAAGTGTATGAAGTTCACAACCAAAGCTGACAATGTAAATGAAGGCCTCGTCTATGAATACCAGGTCACAGCAACATAATATAGGTCAATTTAACACCCGTTTGACGTGCAGTCGTGCTAGCACGACTAGCCCGGGTGGGGTTTGTCAAACCCAGTAGATCTACTCAGAATTACCTCTCTATAATACATACATTAACAGTTCGATTATGAGGACTTAAGTATGATATAACACTAGTAAACAGGTGACGCTATAGTAATACTCATCAAATGAAAATACAATTAGAACACACGATTCTTTCACCCAAAAAAATAGGTAAAGTGGGGCTGAGAACTCACCTCGTATGCACAGCAAATAAAGTTACATAGAGTACAAGCTATTAGATTTCTGGAACACCTAGATATCATTCAATGTCTATTAATATTAATTACTAAAACTAAAACTGTACGGTTTTGCGAACACGGGTCGGTTACGGTATGGTTAATCAACATTTCCCTTTTTCCCAATCAAGCTCAAGTATATACCAATTCACCTTTATGCACAAAACCCAATCACATTCATTTATACTAGATCATGTATAAGGAACTCATCAATGAATTTTAAATTTTAAGACTTTATATACCAAAACCTTATATGTTAATAATTCTTAACCCATTTATCATATTGTATAATGATCATATGTAACACACTTACGATAATATACATGTACAAATTTTTATACACATAATATACCCAACATCTAACACCCGCATATAATAATACACACACATATTAAGATATGTTGCCTTCATGAATATGACAATAATATTTAACCTAAACTAGCCCCCCCCCCCACATGAGCACTCACTGTCAAAGTTACATATTCAAGCACACATGCATAAGATCATATATTATAACACATGCTCATCATGGTTGCCATCTAAATCCAACTTTGATGCATACATATATTTTTACATGCTTGAACTCACATATACATATCATATAACCACATATGTGAAAGACTCACACACATAATAATCTTGGACTCAACCAGCTCATGCATACGCACATACATAGGTGCGCAACCCACACACACATAACTGCACATCCTGCCCACGCTATATACGCATATAGCACCAGAACATATACCAAACCCACACGGATCACGCATGTCATAGAAAAACACACACACACACTACAGAATTCCACACCATATCCACGGTTGAACACACACGCATAACAGTTATATATACATATGCACACACATGGATACATACAAGGAACACACGATCACGCGTATGGCTGCACACCCTCAACCACAAACCGGATCACATATGTATCCGTAATGTGCATGACAAAACGAAACCCATTTTCATGATCTATCAACCGAGACGGAACCGAAACCATGAAGAAAGAAAACAAACACGTATAATCTATGAGACGAGGAACCTACCGAATGGAAACTGCCGAGGTGGAGTGTTGCGAAAGGAAGAAAGCTATCGTGAAAGGGGTTGCCGGTGGTTCAAGTCGTGGGGTTTGGAGATGTTAATGTGGTGTCGAACGGGAGGGAGGGGCTACGGCTAAATTAGGGTTGCTCGATGGGTGTTTATGGGTGAAGGGGTGGAAGGGGTCTATTATGAGGGAAAAACCAAGAAGGAAGGTTTTGTAAGGTAAATTACACTTTTGATCCCCCAAAATTAGCCTAATGTACATTTACGTTAATCAGATTTAGTTTTTTTTGCTAATAGTAATAAAAATCATTACTATAATAATAATTATTATTATTATAATAATAATAATCATTAATACTTAATGATAATAAAAATTGATTTGTATAGAATATCAGAGAATGATAGCAGTGTTAACCTGAAATTTACGGGTTGTCACATCATCCTCTTGTTGAAGGAATTTTAGTACCGAAAATTAAGAACATCATTCGATTTACAAACTATACTAGATTTAATAGCGACCATAAAAGAGTGTTCAGAATTTGCTAAGACTGTGGTTTCTAGAATTTCTGAAACAAACAAACAAGAAACATAAGGTTTTGCAAGAGTTGCGACATCATCCCCTTGTTGAAGGGAATTTCATCTAAAAATTTAAAGAAAAGATATCATATGAATGACTCTTTAAGAAGTAGATATCTGATCTTTGAACAATTTATGGATACTTCTTCTTCATTTGATCCTCATGTTCCCAGATAAACTCAGGTCCATGCTTTGAATTCCACCTAACGCGTACAATAGGAATCTTACTACGCTTTAGGGTTTTGACTTCTCGGTCCATAATCTCAACTAGTTCTCTAATGAAACGAAGCTGTTCATCAATCTCCAGTTATTCTAATGGTGTGACAAGTGATTCATTGGCTAATACTTCTTCAGATTTAAGATATGGAACACATTATGAACACCTTCGAGTTCCGTAGGTAAGTCTAGCTGATAAGCTACTGGACCGATTCTCTTAACAATCTTAAATGGTCCAACGTATCTAGGGTTTTACTTTCCACACTTTCTAAAGCTAATCACACCCTTCCAAGGTGAAACCTTCAACAATACCTTGTCACCGACTTGAAATTCCAGAGGCTTTCTTCTTTGATCTATATAACTTTTCTGGCAATCACGAGATACCGCCATACGATACGAATCCAAACAATCTTCTCTTTGGTTTCATGAATGAGTTCAAGACCAGTTAACTGACTATCACCG
This sequence comes from Flaveria brownii, assembly GCA_018326445.1. Classification (NCBI taxonomy): domain Eukaryota; kingdom Viridiplantae; phylum Streptophyta; class Magnoliopsida; order Asterales; family Asteraceae; genus Flaveria; species Flaveria brownii. The sequence goes on along the minus strand of BJCN01045728.1, from coordinate 5,926 downwards.
ACTTTGCTCCAACTAAGAGGTGATCTACACTTACTTTAGTAAAGCGCCTCAAATGGTGTGGCTTTGATACTCGTGTGGTGCCTGTTATTGTAAGAGAATTCAACCAAAGGCAGATGGGTCTGAATTGTGCGTTCTGTCCGACCATCTGTCAATGGATGATAAGCCGTGCTCATATCCAAACGAGTGCCTAATGACTTCTACAATGATTGCCAGAAGTGTGAAGTGAAACGCGCGTCACGGTCAGAGATTATCGAGAGTGGTATGCCATGTTGTGACACAATTTCCTTCAAATAAATATGTGCTAGTTTATCCATGTTGTAGGTCTCACAAATGGCTAAGAAATGTGTCGACTTGGTCAAACGATCCACTATCACCCAAATGGTATCGTTTCTAGTCTGTGAACGAGGTAACTTAGTGTCGAAGTCCATAGAAATATTCTCCCATTTCAATATTAGAATCTCTGGTTGTTAAAGCAAACCTGATGGTTTATGATATTCCACCTTGATCTTAGAGCAAGTCAAACACTTGGGCACATAAGTGGCAATTTTAGCTTTCATGTTAGGACACCGGTAGATGACCTTCAGTTCTTGATACATCTTCTCAGATCCATTATGTACTGAATAACAAGACTTGTGGCTTTATCCATCACCAAATTCTTGGAGATTCCCGAACAATAAAACCCATACCCTGTCTTCATAGTAACGAATACCATATGACTTTTCCTGAAATAATTTCTCATCTCCTCTAAGAGGTTCTGACTTGATGTTTTACTCACATAATGCCTTAGCATGGGCATTCTTAGTCTGTGATGGTAGGTCAGAATGAATCGTTAGATGTAATGCATGGACATGACGAGGTTTAGGGTTTCCTTATGACTAAGGGCATTGACTACCACGTTAGCCTTTCCTGGATGGTACTTGATGGTACAGTCATAAATTCAGCAGTTCCAACCATCATCGTTGTCTCATGTTTAGTTCCTTCTATTTATAGATGTGTTGAAGGCTTTTGTGATCAGTGAATATTGTACACTTGGTTCCATAAAGGTAATGCCTCCACATATTGAGTGCAAACACTACAGCTCCCAAACCCAAATCATGAGTTGTATAGTTCTTGTCATGCACCTTAAGTTGTCTTGATGCATAAGCTATCACCTTCTCTCGTTGCTCAACACACAACCCAAACCCTGAATTGACGTGTCACAATACACCACAAAGTCATCCATTCCTTCAGGTAGTGCCAAGATCAGTGCACTACACAGTTTGTCCTTAAGCGCTTGGAAAGCCGTTTCTTCTTTACTACCCCATTTGTAAACAGTTCCTTTGTGAGTTAGGGCAGTGAAGGGTTGTGTTAGCCTTAGATGAAACAACGATAATAATTAGCTAATCTAAGAAATTAGCGCACCTTAGTAGGTGTCATCGACGCAGGCCAATTCTTGATTTCTTTAATCTTAGACGGATCAACATGGATACTATTCTCATTAACCACATGCCCTAGGAATTGTACTTCTCTTATCCAGAAGTCATATTTGAAAATTTTGGCATATAGTTGTTCGGATTTCAGAAGCTCTAGAATAGTCCTTAAGTGTTCCTCATGTTCCTCCCTATTCTTGTAATAAGCATGTCATCAATGAAGACAAGGACAAACTTGTCTAAATAGGTTTTGCAAACATGGTTCATGAGATCCATAAAGACTGTAAGAGCGTTTGCCAAACCAAATGGTATGATTTTGAACTCAAAGTAACCATATCGAATTCTGAAAGCTGTCTTGGATATGTCTTCTTCTCGAACCATAATCTGATGATATCCAGACCCCAGATCAATCTTCGAGTAGTAACTCGATCCTTGCAGTTGGTCAAACAGGTCGTTGATACATGGAAGAGGGTAAAAATTCTTTATGGTAACCTTGTTCATGAACCGATAGTCAATGCACATGAGAAAGGTTCAATCTTTCTTCTTCACAAATAACACGGGTGCTCCCTAAGGTGAAGAACTTGGACGTATAAACCCTTTGTCTAACAATTCCTGTAACTGTTTCGACAATTTTTGAAGTTCATTCAATGCCAAATGATACGGTGCCCGAGCGATAGGGGCAGCTCCTGGTGTCAACTCAATTGAAACTCTACTTGTCTATGTGGATGAAGGCCAAGAAAGTCCTCGGGAAATACCTCAAGAAAATCTATAGCAATAGAAACCTCTTCCAATTTCTTCTCCTCAGTGATCTTTTAAGTAACTAGGGCTAAAATAGTTAAATGCCATTTTCTCACACTTCCGAGCCTTCATGTAAGAGATGATGCCGACCATAGCACCACTCTTGTCGCCTTCCACGGTGAGTATCTCTCCATCAGGCAAAGGTAGTCGGATAAGCTTCTCATGACAAATGATCTTGGCTTGGTTCTTAGACAACAAATCCATGGCGACAACAACATCGAAGCTACCGAGTGTAATAGATAGAATATTAATATCAAAACCGTGCCTAGACAGACTTATCTTACAACCTCGATATATATGAGCAGACTCTATGATCTTATCGTCAACCATTTCTACTATATAATTCGTGTCTAAGGCTGTAGAGTTAAGATCTGAACTTATGCGAAATGAAGCTCCTATCAGCACTAGAATCAAACAGCACAGATGCAAAACAATCATTGACATGAAATTTCCCAGTTACGGTAGAAGGATCATTATGAGCCTTACCAGAACCAATAATGAAGGCTCTACCCTTGGCACCACCATTTCCATTTTCGTTTCCGTTTCCAATATCGTTGCCATTGTCATTTCCATTTCGATTATCAGCACTGTTACCACCGCTATTGTTCTTTTTTAGTTTCAGGTAGTTCCTCTTGAAGTGCCCGGGTTGACCGCATTCATAACAGCCTTTTTGTTCATCCGGTTGTGCTGGTTGTTTAGCTGCTAAGTTCACACAACAGTTCTTAGCTACTAAGTTCACACGACAGTTCTTAGCTGCGGGTCCAAACTTACCACATCTCTCGCATGTATTCTTGTTACAAGGCCCATTATGGTGGTAGTTACACTTGTTATACTTAGGTAATGTCCCAGTATAGCCACCACCATACTGGGATGAAGAAGATGATAGATTAGATGAGTGAGAGTTATCAAACTTCTGAGATTGTTGTGGTTGCTATTGAGAATTGTTATCTTTGTTATTGGAACCAGACTCCCAATTCCTCTTATTGTTACCATCAGTGGTAGTTGACGTAGAACCGCACATGGGTAGCTTACCCTATGCAACAGCCTGGTCCGTTAGCCTGTGGGCCAGTCTGATCACCTCCTGTATGGTGTTTGGTCTGGAAGCGATGACTACACTTTGGATTTTAGGTGACAATCTGTGAAGATACCTCTCAATCCTCAAGGAAGGAGGATTGACCATGTTACGGTACAACACAGCAAGCTCGTGAGATCGAGTGGTGTATGCCTTGATCTCGGAAGGAATTCCATCTCCAATTTCTTCACCTTTTCCCGGGGGCATTACTCTTCTTTCATATGAGATCCTGGTTAATGTACATCTCATTTGTATTGCATTTTAGACTATAGATGGATTTGCATTAGTTACATACATGTAGATTATTAAGTTATACATGCTTACTGTTTACTTGCTTGGGCTTATTTCTGTAGGGGATTACTACAGGGATGGCATCTTCTTCACGGGCTTTGGGTAAGAGACTTGCATGTTCTAATCCTGCTACTCCTCCTGTACCTGATAGAGGACCTGACCGGCCTCGACTTCCTTATCCTTCAAAGGAGATGGACTAGGATAAGCCTTTTGCTATACCTGAGCATGATGCTCCATGTGACTAAAGTTACTAACCTACTTACATACACCATATGGTCTATAAGAAGCGTGTTCCAGCCTTAGCTACTAATAGACCTAGGAATAGGTCGGCGACTGCCTCTATGGCACCTATTCTTCCTTCTCTTAGTATTCCCATCGAGCAAATGATTGCAGCTTTGGTTGCTACGCTGGTCATTGAGCGACAGCACATCAAAGGACTCACCGGTGAGAACACCATTTCATGACACCAGATGCGTCAGCTTCATTGGCTGGTAGAGAAACTTCAAGAGCGACTCTTAATGTGTATTAATGGGCATCATACCTTGGCTAGTAATATGGTAGCACTTACTGAGCGCATGGTCACGTAAGAGCTTCACAATGTACATGCAGATGAGAGATTGACTGGGTTGGAGATGTAGTTTGCTACACTTCAAATTACGAACGATCCTCCACCTAATGAAGACCCTAATGAAGATATAGAAGAGGAACCTGAAGAAGAGCCCGATGAGCAGTCGGATGATAAGCCAGAGAACAGTGAGGGATCCATTGATTCATATTGATTTTCTAATCAATCTATATCTTTATTTCTTAGACTTTCGTTCTTTTTCACACCTAGATGGGAAGGGTTGTTCCCATACAATTGATGTTTTTGGATTTTAGTATTTGGTTTGATTTATTATAGACGTACTGACAATTCATTTAATCAGAAATTATTATTTGAATCCATTAGTTACGTGTGTGCTAAATTCCTTTAACTGCTTATACTTAAGTGAAGTTAAATATGTTGGATATTTGCTTATTTCTATATATTGTGATTTTAAAGAATATCTGGACGAGGTCGTGGACATGGTAGAGGTAGTATTAACATCACGCCTGAAGAACTGGCGGCACTGATCAACTAACATGTTACTACGGCGCTGGCAAACCATCACCCTCCACCGACAAACCCTATTGGTAAGTAAAGATTTCCTTATCCCATTCAAATTTCAGTACCACCTTTCCCTATCCTAATATCAATTCCAATATCTAATTCTTATAGTCAATTCAACTTCTGGAAAACCAGCTTGCACATACAAGTCCTTCATGGACTGCAAGTGTAATCCATTCAAGGGAACTGAAGGAGAAGTGGGACTGCTACGTTGGTTTGAAAAATTAGAGTCGGTGTTTGAGATGTGTAACTGCCCTGCTGTGAGTAGGGTGAAGTATGCAGTTGGCACGATGGACGGTGCCACACTAAGATGGTAGAACACTCAAGTCTAGATGTTGGGTGTTGAGACTGCAAATGCTACATCTTAGGAGGATTTCAAGAACCTACTTAAGGAGGAATACTGTTCCAAGGACAAAGTGCAAAAATTGGAAACTGATTCTGGAACCTGAGGATGGTAGCTTTTGAGATTGAAGCTTACATAACTTGTTCTCATCAGTTGGCTACCTTGTGTCCTACTATGATCAACCCGACTTACAAACAGGTTGAGAGATATATCGATGGTTTGGTACTGGAGATACAAAGCATTATCACCACTGCTAGACCAACTGTTATTCAGGAGGCTATCTGATTGGCATAAAATCTGACGAATCAGGCCGTCGCACAGGGCAAGCTGCCCCTGAGCGGTGATGCATCCAGTTCTGATGATAACAAGAGAAAATGGGAACCTTCTACTAATGGAAAACAATCTTCATCCTCCACTTCCCAGCAACAGCAAAGCAAGAAGTTCAACCAATCACAACCAACTCAAGACTCAGGTAGTTCTGGTGGCTACCATGGTAACCTTCCAAAATGCAACAAATGTAAGTTTCATCACAACGGGCAATGCACGAAGAACATTTGTAAGAGGTGCGGAATATTTAGGCATGCTGCCAAGAATTGCAAGGTAAACCTCTCAGCAAAAGCACTTCAGCAGCAATAACAACAAAACAATAATCAGATTGGGTGTTATGAATGTGGGCAACCTAGTTACTTTAAGAGGGAATGCCCAAAGCTTAAAAGAAATATTAACAATGGTGCTACTAATAAACCAAAGGACAACAACAATGGCGGAAGCGGCGGTGTGCAAAGGCAGAGCTTTCATCATGGGCTCAGGGGAGGCTCAAAATGACCCTACTGTAGTGTCTGGTAGATTCACTATAAATGGTTGTT
>BJCN01045716.1:8823-20279 GCA_018326445.1 Flaveria brownii | reverse complement strand
TTATAACTCAGTCGTGCGATTGACCCAATCACCTGGTTCAGTCGTGCGATTGGACCATTCGCATGGTCCAGTCATGCGACTGAACCAGTATACTTAGTTAAACACATTCTTGAACCTAAACTGATTCAGAACATGTCTAACAAGTCTATAACCTATATAACTTGTTCATATATGCGTGTAACAATCAACAATAATAATAGATATGACATTAAGTAATCAAGCAAACATTCATTGAAGAGTTTTCATTACAATGATTAAACCTTACATACGTGTTACAAGATAGAAGTCTATTACATTTGATCTCACTAGACTAGAACTGGGGACATGTGTACCAACAATGATATTATGCAATACAACATTGTTAAATTACAAAAAGAAATCATCCGTTAATTGGATTACAAAACAACAATAATAACATGTGTGAATGGATGCCAGTCTTGTCCTGCCGAGTAGCCTCCCCGTGTGCCATCCGCAGCAACATTACATGCCAACTGAAAATACATAAAAGTCGGCGTTGCTGAGTGAGTTCTAGTGTTATAAGTATTAAAATACCTTATGTGTTTTATATACGAAATATACCTTTCCATAAAATACTTTACCTTCGTATACAAGCACACATCATACGTACATTCAAACAATATTCATTCTTTATTTCCTTCTTTCATACTTAAGTTATTATCTTTTATCATCGTATACATACTTTTCTTCCATCCTTTTTATTAACATTCGCTTTCATATACATACTTTATTTTCATGCTTTTCACTATCATCGTATACATACTTTTCTTCCATCATTTTTATTAACATTCACTTTTATATACATACTTTCTTTTCGTGCTTTTCACCATCTTTACTTTCATTCACATTCTTTTATTTCGTACTTTTCATTATTCTTTACTTTTATTCACATACTTTCTTTTCATACTTTTCATCATCTTTTACTTTCTTTCAGATTGATGTACAATACCTCGACCATTGTACACGAAGCTGATGTTGGGCCTGAGATCTACAAATAGACCCCGAACATTGTGCACGATGCTGACCCAGTACCTAGGGCAAGTCATCTCTCCTTTTTATCCGGACCAATGTGCAATACCCCAAACATTGTGCACGAAGCTGATGCTAGGCATGTGGTCTACAATTAGACCATGGACATTGTGCACGAAGCTGACCCAGTCACCTAAGGCAAGTCATCTCTCCCTTTTATCCGGACCAATGTGCAATACCCCGGACATTGTGCACGAAGCTGATGCTGGGCCTGTGGTCTACAATTAGACCACGAACATTATGCACGAAACTGACCCAGTTACCTAGGGCATGCCACAAGGTCCTCGTCAATCTCAATGATTGACCCTCTATGCATCCTTCGGGTTATTTAAACCGCACACAGTTGAGCTAACGACAATATGGTCGTGCACCTCCTTTCTATTTGCTTGCAAGCCATTCTTTCTTTCATTACGTTTCATTTTTCACTTTTGTTATCTTTCACCTCGTTACGTTGCACTTTACGTTCATTCATACATTCGTCATACTACGTAAAGTTATAACATAATACTTAACGTATATTTATTATAATATATATATGTTTGAAAACCAATAAAAGATAACACATCATTCACATATGCATATCATACATTCATCTTATCATCATACATATTCTAACCATAGACAATCACAAATTCATGCTAAAAATAGGCCAAAATAGTATATAGGTCAAACTAGTGTCAAACCCTAAAATTCTGGCTTTTCCCTAAAAATTCAGAAAATTTTTGAAGTGTTTGGGCGCATGGGCACTATTTGGGTGCATGAGGACTATTTGGGCGTTTCTCCACTATGCAGGCGCATGAGTCTATACTTAGACGTTTTAACACTTAGGCGCATGAGCCTCTTAGGCGCTTAATCACATACTTAGACTTTTTAAGTCAGATTTTCAGGTGCATGAGCCCTATTTGGGCACATGTCCACTCATAAAACTTTTCTAAGGGAAAATATTAGGCGCATGGGCCCTGTTTGAGCGCATGACCATCAACTTATATATTTCTAATATATTTTTCAGTCGCAAATGCCAATCCAACCTGTTCTAAGCCTATACAACCATCTCAAACATCAAACCAAGCATTTATAACCATAAAACATTTAAACACATGCACATATACATATAGTTACATATATTTTACTTGTAAAAATGTTTTGCATGCATTTTCATCCCCAAAACTTTTAAAAACATATAAAATACGGGGTCTAGAAACTCATCTTAGCTGCTTTCAAATCTCAAACTCTTCAACTTGAACTTTTCAAAAGCTTCTAATACCTATACATGTCCAAAGACATATAACCGAATACATACAAACACATAAAAACATGTATAACTCGGTTACATGGTTGAAACTCATCAAAACCGACCCCAATTATGCTAAAACTTATTTATCTTGACTGAGTTTAGCTGCTTTCTCCCTCTAAACCGAAGATCTTTCTGCTTTCTCTCTCTAAAAATGTCGAGAAGTTAAAAATGCAGATATGTGGGCGGTCATGCCTACTTTAAACAAAATAATAATATTATTTTATCGTATTTACACTTTAACCCCTCCTCTTATACTTCTTTTCTTTTTATTACAAATTTTTTTGTCAAAATAGTTATGCTTTGATCATTTAGAATGATCAAATTGCGTTTTGATTTCTCTTTTTCTTTTAAATGAATAAATTTCCGGGTGTTACGTTGTTTTTATATATTATATAAACTTGTTATCTATCATTGTGTTTTGCAATTAAAAGTGCACAATAATATACTTTTATCAATGTATTTATCAAATCATGTAGTGTTGAAAATAACACATGGTCACTATTTTTTATACATTATATAAAAGTGTTCCTATCTATAATTGTGTTTTAAAATTAGAAGTACTCAATGATTTTATTTCACAAATGTATTTTTTAAAACTCATAGCGTTTAAGATTACACAATAATGATCAAAATACACAACAAGACATTGTGCTATTTTGTTATTGTTTTTAATGATTATATTAATTAGTTGCTAATTTATTATTGTGGTTTATATATTAGAGATACATAACAATTTATTCCATCATTATTGTTTTTAAAATTTATCATTTTAGAAAAAACACAATAGCATTTAGAAAAATACAACAACTAGCAAAAATACACAATAAACTAAATTAAAAGACACAATGACGAAATATGTGTGCTTAAAAATGTAAAAAAAAATTATTAAAATATTATATAACAATATTATACTCGTTTTAAAGAATAAAACACTCGTTTATATGGTGTAAGTTTTTTTATAAAATAATAATGTCGTACATAGAAATTATGAACGCTTAAAAAATGAGAAAACTTTCAAAAAGTCAACAAAAATGAGTATTCCTAAAATACCCATCTAATAAATTTTTTTCTACAAATTAATCTTAATTATTGATTAAGAAGATGGATGGTTGAGATAAATTATCACACTTTTTAGTTTTTAAACCCATTATATTTAAACATTTTCCTAAAGTTGATGAACTATTATAAGAACCTTTCTCTAAAAATTGATGAACTATTATGAATATCTAAAATAGAGTCGATCCATTAGATACTCAAAGATTAAGGTAATATTTAATTATTATATATTCATTTTTTTTTCTTTTTAGATTTTTACAAGTACTCGCATATGAATCCTATTAAAAGCATATATATTTTTGTTAGAGATGTTGTCGTGACCTAATCTATTTCCGCTATGATTAATCTGATTTCTTAATTGAGTTAAGAATCCCCAACATTTTGGCATAGTACATCTACTAATATGTTATCTTAGTACCGATTTTTACACCTCTATAAAATAAAAGTAACTAGGTGCTCTCAAGGCATAATGGATAGGAATGATGTGGCCACACCAAACTGTGAGTAATTGGTATTGTTACAATTAGTACATGTGCTTGGTATGCACTAGTCTTTTGTATAGATATGTAGAAAAATAATTATTTTGATATCTTATACAAATCTTTGTAAATTATGCTTTTTCCGGCGAATAACATAATTATGTGAAAGCTTGATTATGTGTTGATCATTAAGTTATTCACCAAGTCGATGTCACTACTATAATCAAGTAAATCATCTACTGACTTATACCAAGTCAGTCGAGTTATTTGTTGACTAATTATAATATCAAAATGATTCAATATACGAGAGAGTCAAATATTATTATACTTTATTTTGAATTAACAAATTAACAAACCTCACGGACGGTTTTGCCATCCTTTTGTTTCATTGCGAGTTGAAAATCAAGAGGTATTCTAACACCAAGTGTAGGTTAATGATCAGAAGGGTAAAAACATTTGAGATCAAATGCCCCAAGTAAGATGAACTAAGTTTCATATATCATTGTGGCTCTATTTAGAATTGAATGGCTAACATCACCTGAAAATTAGAGCTTGTAAAATAGGTCTTATCGTGTTTAACATGTTAGAGATGACACACATAAGTCATGTATCAAACATGCAAAAGACTTGTTTAACTAGCTTATTATGCCTATAATTTTCTTTGTATGCTTTTACAAATCAAGAATATGAAATAATGGAGTCTAGCCTCTTGAATTTAATTATTTTAAAAAATATAAAAAATAAATGATATATTTTTTATAAAACAAGTTTAATCGTGTTATAAATAGATCAAGAATTGTCAGCCCTACCAGGAAGGAAATGCTTGAATGGTGATCAACTCATTCAAACACTTCACTACAAAGGTTGTGATCTTAAATATCCAATGCTTGAAAATGGTTTCTTTAAATAAATCCTCTAGGGGAGGTTAAATATGTTTTAAATCATTATATGTGTTTTACGTTTCCATTGTTTATATCCCAACATCAAGTGATAATCTATCAAGATTAGAAGTTAGAGCAAAGTTGATCATAACGAAACTTATGGTATCAATGGATTTGTTGCAGTAACCATGATCAACAACCCCTTAAATAGGAAAAACATACAAAGAGATATATCCTCCAAATGTGAAAGAGATAAATAATAGTACAATTTGAATAGCAAAGCTTATTTCTAATATACGTTAACTGTTATCTCTAATAGTCCCCCATAGTTGGAGCGGGATAAGGACGAACGCTCAAATTGGCTCGAAAGTCGTGAGAAAGCTGCATCGGTAATCCTTTGGTGAAGATATCAACATATTGAGATGCGGATGGCACATGCAACACACATAAGTCGAGTTAGACATTCTATCTAACAAAATGGATGCCAGTCTCTACATGTTTCGTTCGTTGGAGTATGTAGCTCAAGTTAAAGGTTACACAACCATGTAGCCTCCGCGACCGTGTTTGCAACACCGTGGTATTCGGCATCGGCACTTGACCGAGATATAGCAGGTTGTCGCTTAGAGGACCATGAAATAAGATTACTACCCAGAAACACGAAATATCTGGAAGTGGACCATCGAATCGGGGCACCCACCCTAGTCGACATTCAAGTAGGCTGTTAACGTGAGAGAAGGGGATGGTAGTAGTTGTAACCTATAGGTTATAGTCGTAGCAAGATACCTTAAGATTCGTTTCATGAAGTGAAAGTGTGGCTCCCGGGGGGTGTGCATAAATAGGCATACCTGTTGGACCATATAAGTAACATCCGGTCTGGTGAATATAAGATATTGTAAAGCCCCAGCCAGGGTAAGATACAACGTACCATCAGAAAAGAGGGGGGTCGATTGTGTGCTTAGCTTAGTGGATGTGTCGACGGGTGTAGCCGACGGTTTGTAATTAGTCATGCCTACGTATTTTAGAATGCCCCTAGTACAATTTGCTTGAGATAAAAATAAACCATGTGTGTCTCGAGTGGCTGTAATGCCTAAAAATAATGTAGGGTACCAAGATCTATCATGGAAAACTCTAAGAAAGGGTGCGAATAACATGCAGTAAAAAAGATGCGTCCGAGGCGGTAAGAACGATGTCGTCCATGTAGAGTAATAAGAAATCCCATGTGTTCGTATAGAGTATATAAATAGTAAGGTATCACATTTGCTACTTCGAAATTCTTGTGAGTGGATGAAAGTTGAGAACCGATGGTACCAAGCCTGGGGGCTTTTTAAGTCCGTAAAGGGACTTCTTTAACCGATAGACAAATGTAAGTGCCCTTATGTCAACAAAATCTGGTAGTTGATGTAAAAAGATTGTTTCGTTTAAAGTGTTATAAAGGAAAGCATTCTTCACTTCTAATTGGTGAATGGCCCATCCATGCGGGACGACTAAGCTTAGAACGGTGCGAATCGTATCCGGTTTTACCACCGGGCTAAAATTATCATGGCAATCTATACCCACTATTTATGATTTGCCACTAATAACCAACCTTGCCTTGTAACGGTCAAATGAACCATCCGATTTGAATTTGTGGCGAAAGAGCCACATGCAACATATAACCGGGTAGTCAGTAGGTTTAGGTACCAACTCCCAAGTCTCATTGTCTTGTAACGCAACAAATTCATTGTCTATGGCACGTTCCAGTTTGGTTCTGATAGGGCTTAGGTATATGTCTTAGGAATGGGTGAGACCGGTGGTGTGGATGTTGTATGTAAATTTAACCGGGTGAGGGTTTTGGTGATACCAGCCTTGGCATGGGTCATCATTGGATGGAAGGCGGTGGAGGGGGGTGCGGGGCGTGGTAGGAAGTTGATGTGTTCAAAGATAGAACGGGGACTGGTAGTGGTTAGTAGGGGCTGGTTGTGGAAGGTTGGGATGGGTTATGAGGCGGTGTAAGGAGGTTGGTTGGTGTTTGTAGCGATATTAGGGAAGGAGAGTGGTTTATGGCTCTTGGGGTGGTGGATGTTGGATTTGGGAAGGTATAGAGATGTAAAGGTGAAGGATCCTAAAGAAGGTTATAGGAAAGATGGGAGGGTGGGTTGGTATATGAAAACGAGTGTTCATCAAAGACGACGTGCTGTGAGAGTATCACTCTTCCAGAGATTGGGTGAAACAACGATACCCCCAAAAGTGCTCCGAGTATCGAAGAAAGATACAAGGTTGTGTGACGGCGGTGTTAGGATAACACGTGCACCCAAACATGCGAAGGTGGTCATAAGTGGGGTGGCGAAGGTAAAGGGTAAAAGTTGGTGTAGAAAAGTTAAGACGTTTTGTGGGTAAAATATTATGAAGATAAATAGCAGTATGTAGCGCCTCGACCTAAAAGGATGAGGGAAGACGAGCATGAGTGAGGAGGGTGCGGATGATGTCATTAAGTCGTATCATTCATTCAGCTCGCCTATTTTGTTGGGAGGTTTGTGGACATGAAAAGTGAAAAACCAAGCCGTGAGTATGAGTAAAGGATTTGAATTCGTGGTTATTGATCTCGCCTCTAAGGTCACATTGAAAGTTTTTGATTTTCTGATTAAATTGGGTGTGAATGAGTTTATGAAATTTTGAAAAGTTAGTAAAAGTTTTGGATTCATATTTCAAAGGGTAGATCCATATGTAATGAGTATAGTTATCAATCAAGACCATGTAATATTTATGCCCGGATTTGCTTAAAACAAGAGATGTCCATAAATCACAATGAATTAAATCAAAAGGTGCATATGTGACTGAAAGTGAATCATAAAATGGCAACCTTGTATGTTTAGAAAGTTGTCACGAATGACATAAAGTAGAAACCATAGTTTTATTACATGGAATGGAAAAACGAGTACGAAGTAAATTCATAATAGACTCCCACGGGTGGCCAAGTCGGTTGTGCCGTTGGTTCAGTGATAGAAACAAATCAGAGTGAGTTGGCATGCTAAGTGGGTAGAGATTCCGGTGCTATTGTGGTTGGATAGAAGTGTTCCACTCCTGAGGTCCTTCAAAGAAAAATCATAAGGGTCAAACTCAATGGATGTATTGTTGTCAATGGTAAATTTTTGAAAGTAAATTTTTAATGATATCGGGTGTATATATAATGTTATTAAGGTGATAGGTTTGGTTGGGAGTATGCTGGATGTGTAGTATAACTAGAGCCATAGATTGGTAATGAGTTGCCATTACCAATGAAAATATTATAAACTTAAGAAGAGATTAAAGGAGTGGTAAGTTTACCTTGGTCGGAAGTGAGGTGAGATGATGCCCCAGTGTCCATGTACCATGTTGAATCCGTGTTGTTGAGGTGAACCTATTGTATAGCTTGGCTAAGGTCTGATGGACTGAACGTGTTATAGTCTGCATAGGATGTAGTGGATCCAAACTCAGATGTGCTCGTATAGGGTGGTTGGGCTGCTACATTGGTAGTGGCATGGGGAGCCGACGATGGGCCTAGTGGGCCGGCTGGGCTGGGAATCTAGTAATGAAACCTGGGTTGGGGGCGTTGTTGGGTTGGTGGAGCAGTTGGGTATGGAGCTGACGGTGGGGTCCAGGTTTGCTGCCATTGTAGGCTTTGTTCGGTCAATTGCTGTTATGGCCATGGCTGAAAATTCTGATACTTCTAGGTTTGACCTTGTGTCACACCCTTAAAATCCACGTGCGGGGTTTTACCACGAGGTGTGTGAACAAATCAGGATCCCAGTCATTAGTTACTTAGAATGACACTATATGCAACGTTTAGCCAAAAACCAATTAGAGTTTAAAACTGAAAACTTGCGGAAGCATTTCATAAATAGTTTAAACTCAAAGTACTAAAAATGTAAATTAGCAAAACATGCGCCAAATCATAAAGTAACCAAAGTAAACATTTCAAAGTACTAATGTTTATTAGTTTTAAAAATGCGTATGAGACTTGTACGTGCTCCTATGGCTGCAGTCAACCTCGACCTGAGAATAGCATACTAAAAATATCAACACAATGGTTGGTGAGTTCAAGAGTTTATGTTTAACATAAATAGTAACAGTTATAAAACATAAATAATGCGCTGAAACAGATAGCTAGTCTAGTTTCACAAGTAGTAAGTATAGTGATTTCGCGATCGAAGCTGACATGTGTTTCGTTTGTTTACCTCCCATCACAACCTACCAAGTTGTGATGATGTTTGTGTTTAGAACAATATTGCACCCGTTTGACCTCCAGTCGCATGGGTGGGGCTTGTCAGGCCCAGTAATACTACCCAACATTTCCCGTTAGTTACAGTATTAACGATTAAAAGTGTGAGGACTTTTATGGTAATGCTACACTACCTTATACAAGCACAATTTATCTATAAAAGCGTTTGTAAAGAAAACAGTATGCTATCTCCCCCAAAAATGAAGTAAGTAAACAGTGGGGCATGAACTCACCTGGTATGCACACGAGCAATGATAAAAGCTAATAGTGAGTGGAAAGACAACCTTCAGAGGTTACCTAGAACACGCAAGTACATAAGTATGTGTACACAGAATGTTTAACAACCCTATGTGCTCTATAACACTTTGACACAAGGTTTTGGAAAAGAAGAGACATTAGACCCAGTTGACCCGTTAGTGACATTATAGTTGAAATTCCATTCAATCAAGCATAATAATTCATCATACATGGTTAACATACAAGTTGTTCACGTATGTCACTTCATCAACCACTTGTTCTACCTAGATCATCCTACAACTAGATTATCATACTGTTCAATAAGATTCATGCCATCCAACATACCTAACAATGATCTACTACAATCCCAAACATGGTCCTATCATAACCCACATAATCCATCACCATGTATACCCACAAAGAGATCAAATCTTCAAGTAATCAAACAAGCATCCATATAACCCAATTAATCCATTCCACCACATTAGACACCATCAATGAACGTGCTAACATGATCCTAATGTTTCAAATATGCCCAATTCATCATATCCAAGATTCCATACAATTAAAGTTTCCCTTTTGGGAAAGTGCATACAAAATCTAACACCCAATACATTCATGAATTTATTAACAATATACCAATTCAAGATCACGTTATCATATAGACATGTTCAACACCATCCCATTATCATAATTCATCAATTTCATAACCAAAAATTTCTATTTTTAGTAAGATATGAACTACACTATAAATTCTTAGCTTTCTAGCATAATCATCATCATTCTAACATCCATACAACATCATAAACACCATAACATCATAAATTCATCACCAAATCACCAACTTCATACAATAAAGTTACTATTAATAGTAATATATGAACTACACATCGAAATCATGGATTTCCTTGCAAGATCATCATAAACTAACATTAACAAATCATCATCAATTTCATCTTTTCTACACTAATTTCGAATTAGGGTTCACTAAAATCAAAAACTATGAACAACTTGATAAAACCTACCTTTAGGTGTGTTTAGATGACGATTAGCACTTGGATTAACTTGTACAACTTGGATTCAATCAAAAATTGACTTGGATGCTTGTTCTTGGATCAATTATTGAATGGAATAGGGGTTTGGGGCTGCTTGCGGCCGAATGGAGGGTGGGAGGGGTTTAGGGTTCAATATTTGTTAAGTGTAGTTTAGGTTTATTACACTTAACCCTCTTTTGTTCATATTTTATAAAACTAATCTTTTTAATCACTTTTTAAATAGTTTTTAACTACAAAATACAACATTATTAATCACTAATAATAATCATATACATTCTCGCTTAATCACAAAATACATGGAATATATATATTACACTTAATCACGTTATCACGTAAAATTCGCAAATAATATTTAAATCGCGTAAGCACATAAGCATAAACTAATAATCACATTATTGGTTAAATTGTTATTAGTTTATCATTGTTACTTATTACCAAGTCACCAACGTTCAACGACAACCAGTGTGTGCTCATGACACATGTATGCAAGCTCTAACGGAACTAACGAAGTTTGGTAACGGAAATTACCGGATGTCACATTATCCCTATGTTGAAAGAATTTTCGTCCCGAAAATTGCATTACATGGTTGAGTTACATCACTGGTCAACTACATTGGCATAAGAAAGAAATCAAAATCGAATGAGTTTTGGGTGAGTTGTGACATTATTCCCATGTTGAAAGAAATTTCGTCCCGAAATTTAATCATTACCTTCGCCCTAGTGGTCGTTGTTTCGAACAGATGAGGATACTTGAGCTTCATCTGATCCTTGCGTTCCCACGTGAACTCCGGTCCACGTTTTGAATTCCAGCGAACCTTGACGATAGGGATCTTGCTTTGTTTCAAGGTTTTGACCTCTCGGTCCATTACCTCTACCGGTTCTTTAATGAAACGTAGTTGTTCGTCGACTTGTACTTCCTCAAGTGGTACAATCAAGGTTTCGTCAGCTAAGTATTTCTTCAAATTCAATACATGGAATACATCATGGATTCCACTCAGCGAATCAGGTAGGGCTAATCGGTAGGAAACCAGACCTATTCTTTCCAATATCTCAGATGGTCCAACGTATCTTGGATTTAGCTTTCCTCTTTTACCAAACCGAATCACGCCTTTCCATGGTGAGACTTTCAATAAGACTTTGTTACCAACCTAGAACTCTAGGGGTTTCTGT
>BJCN01045641.1:0-13467 GCA_018326445.1 Flaveria brownii | reverse complement strand
AACCTAACATTATGAAGTTATCATGCGAATGGGCCATGCCAATGGACCATACGCATGAATAACTTCATGCGAATGGCTCAGTTGCACGATTGAACCAGGAGACTGGATCAGTCGTAAGACTGAGGCATGAGATTGAACCAGTCGTACGACTGAAGGCTCAGTCGTGCGTATGGATCAAACGCATAGCTCAATCGCACGACTGAACCATACGAATGGTTCAGTCGCACGAATGAGAAACCCTTACCTATAAATACCACCTAATTCGTGGAAAAATAAGAGACTTCGAATATTCATAACCCTAGTCGACCCAGAACGCCCTGTTCGTCAATTCCAAGTTCATAGAACGTCTGAGATCATTCCTAGTCCATTCTTAACGTTTTCTAATCGTTAGGTTTGATCTTGATTACGTTCTCCCTGATTGGATCACCAATCAAATCAAATAGGATTCCACACTATTTGATCCGGTATAATGAAAAATCAGTTAGTACTCCGTACGTACACGGTCCTAACATTTTCATTTCCTTATAGTAGTCTATGATTGATCTCTTTATTTCAGTTGTTTTCTATTGTCATAATAGGTTGTTTAAAGTTTTTAAATGTTTGAGGCAGGTTTATTGAAAATTTCTCTTTATTATTAATTCTTTGAAACACCATGCCTGCAATTATATTTTGATTGGTCTATATTTCTTATGTATGGTAAATGTTTGGTTGTTTCCCTTTTTTTGTATAGCATCCTATTGGTTAGGAATGTTCTATTGTTGAAAGATAAAAGGAAGCAAAAGCATATTATTGTGGCTTCCCGGTAAGTTGTTCTTATGAATTATAAATGTTGAGTTTGTGTTGGTGTCAAATGATAGTTGTTATGTTGTTTTTGATCATCTGGTGTTTTAGTTAAAAGAGTTAGAGCAATAAATTAGCAAATACGTCATAAATTAATGATAGTTTATATCAATTGACTTATAAAGGAACAGTTCAGTGAACTATTTACGAAATAATGATATTTGATATAAATGAACTCATGGTAGAGCACTATTTGGAATTGTGCTTATTATTATTATTATCAAAGAAGGATGTCATCTATCATGTTAGCTACTTTGTTAGAAGCAAAAAAGTTGGTTACAAATGTTTGATGATTCTATCTGGTATGTGTTTGTGGCTGATGTTTTTGTTAATTAAATCATGCAGTCTGTTTGTGGCTTTTTTTGTTTTATGAAAAAGTAGCTTATTCTGATTCTAGAAATGGTGTTGTCTCTGTTTTTGAAATGTTTGAAACACATGTTTTATTGGTTTTATAAGCCTACAAAATGACGAATCAATTTTCTGTTTGTAGTAATGTTATATTGCAACAATTACAAATTTCAATCTAGAAGTAAAGTTGGCAGTTTGATGTCATATTGCAAGTTGTAACAGTTTTAGATTGTGAAACATGGTTAGTTAAGAGGAAAATAAATTAATATAAATGGTTTTGGTTAATAAAATTAAGAGTTTTATTAATATATTTTCAAAACAAATATTATTGGTAGTTGAGTTGAAAGTCATCAGAGTCATCTGTCATTACAATTTTCAACTTTTAACTAAATTTCTTGATGTTTACCCGTTTGACCCATTGAAAACAAAAAAACAAATGAACTGACAGTTGCATTTCAAGCCTTATAGGAAGTGTGAAACATCTCATCCCATGACAAGTGGTTTGCAGTTATAAGGAGATTAAGAAGTAGTTTCAAATAACAATTGTTCCAAATTATAAACTCCAATTCAATTTTAAAAAATGGTTGCCTTTTCATACCACCAACACCACTCTAATTATCTTCTTGATCAAACTGTTTTCTTTCAAAATTATCCTACCACTACCACCACTGGAACCACCACCTCGGTACTTAGAATGAACTTGGCCACTGCAAATTTTGATGCATTTACTAGCATCTTCATCACTGAATCAAGATCTTGTTTGATGACATTTAGCATGGTTTAGTACCAGTATCCACAATGTCTTTGCTGCAACTTTGAACCTTTGTTTTAAACGAAAGGATGCACTAAACATCAACATTAGCCTTTTCATGTATACTCATTTATCATAAGATTAAGATTTGATTGGTTTAGTCAGTCTGTTGACTTCTATAATCTTGGTTAACAGACTCTTTGGACTTAAGCAGTTTTTCAGGGCTTGCTACTTAGCTAAATATCTGCAACAACGCGCGTGTTAGCTCTAAGATATAATAAGCGTCATAAGCCATATTAGAGATTTAAACCATAAAATAAAATACTTGATAAATTAAATAAAAAATGTACAAACTTATAAATTATTCACCCCGCCGCAACACGCGGGTTACCCACTAGTAATTTACTTATAAATATTTCATATAATATAATTATTACACTCACAAATTTACGGAGAACAGAATGTGAATGCTCCAACTAAAACCTTTATTTATATAACTTATAAATAATTATTTTATAAAAGTGAAAAATAAACCCAAAAAATATTTTTAATTAATAAATCATAAATGAATGAATAATGTTAAAAAAAATCAAAGAATAAAAAATTTTCAGAATGTCACTTACGGTCATAAGGCTCATTACGGCCCTGTCATTACGAGCCGTAATGGACAATGCCGGGCGTAAAAAATCATGCATTGACTGATTTGATATTTACAGACTAATACGACCCGTAAAACCTTTACGGGCCGTATCTAGGACGTCCAGATATCAATCTACCGTCTTTAATCATAGATGGTCTGATTTATTTTATATTTTTCTTTTAGATTTTATAGGGCAATATGTATGGTTAGTGAGTCACACTAGACTCGTGCTCACCCTGAGTGCAACTATGAGTGTTGGGCCAAAACATCTCAAATTAATTTAGTTTGTAATCCAATAAAAAATGACAATGTGTCCATTCCCTTTTTCCAAAATTATAAATTAAACTCTTTTTGAATTTATTTTTAATAAAAAAGGTTTAAATACAAAGTGTATTTTTACTATAAAGTGTGAGAAATTACAATGAGTCAAAAAACGTCACAAAAAAAATTACATCTCACAATCTAAATCGAATTTCAAAAAAAGTAATTCCGACCTTTTGTTCCCTTAGCCGTCATCACTAAGAAAAAAATTAAATGAAAAATAAAAAAAAGAAAAAATATTATCGTTTTTTTATTACGTCATTTATGAAAGACACAATGACGCCATCGTGTCATTATGAAAGACACAATGACAATGAAATTTTTTTATTTTATTTTTATTTTTCTTTTTGAAAGAGGATGACGAGAGGAACAGAGACTCCGAAGTATTTTTTTAAAATTCGATTTAGATTGTAAGATATAATTTTTATATGATTTTTTTAGCTCATTATGTATTCTCACACTTTGTAGTAAAAATACATTTTGTGAAATAACGCCACCCTTTTTAAATAACCCGTGTTTAGTGATCTTTTGAAAAAGGTAAATACACAGTCTTGCTTATTATTATTTTCTTCCGAGCATTCCAATATACATTTTAACAAAAGCAGACTCGCTTTAAAAGAATTATTTTTGGTCTCGAAAGTGGTTCTACGACGTGTTTGAATCAACATTTTGGATGATAAGTGATTGATTAAAAATTATTATTATTTGTTTAAAGTAATTAATACAACACATTAAACAAGTTAAAAGAAAAGTCCAATCACTTCTCCTAACTCACCTCCCCGTGGCGAAGCTTGAACCAAAGCATAGGGAGGACGGGGGCGAAAGTAAACTATTTTACGGGGGGCGGAATCTATTTTTATTAAAAAAATTCCACTACCGGACTAAAAATTTACACCATCGAGCCGAAAAATTACACCACGGACAAAAAAAAGGGGGGGGGGGGACCCCATGAAGCTTCGCCCTTGCACCTCCCTCCTACATCGCTATCAAATTCAATGAATATAAACCACTCAGATCCCGTTTTCTATTTTTATATGGGTGGATAACCTATATTATAGGAGATTGTTGTAAGTGAATGAGAGAAAAAAATTATGGGGTTTGTACCGTGTTTTTTAATATATGAGAAAACATGATACAACCTTCATAAATATTTTAATATTTCTAAAAATAATTGTGAGTGGATGAGATAAAAAAATAACGATAAATATATTAAAAAATATCGTTTAGTTGAAAAGAACAGAGAAAAAAATAATAGTTTTTAATGCAATTATAAGGATAAAGATAAATACTGAATTGTAAATGCTCTAAAGGTTAACATGGAGTAAGAGCGTTCATACTAGCTTCCTCATCCCCATCCCTATCCCATCTCTAAATTTACACTAAAGAAATAACTTTTTCAATCTTTCTTTCAATTAAATAATATTTTTTTAAATATCTTTATCATTAAACTTTATCTCTTTTATACTCACAATTACTTTTTAAAATATTAAAAAAATTGTATGGGTTGTATCGTATTTCTCAAAATATAAGAAATCATGGTACAATCCTTATAAATTTTTTATTTCATACACTCACAACCAATCATTTCCTATAATATAAATACACTCACATAAAAAATAGTAACCTTTACATATAAATATATAATGCAAGATGTGAAGCTTCTTGATTTGACTCTAGAACAAAAGTGAGAATTCCTTAACAAACAAGCATACTCTAGAATCCACCCCTTTCCTCACTCCAAAGCAATAATAACTTTAAATCTACCCACAAATGCACAAAAACCCACTCACCGACACGTTATAGCATCAATTCTCAAATCTCAATTAAAACCCCGTGTTAATTCCGTATCTGCCAACGATCAAGCAGTTGAATACACAACACAACTGCTTATATAAATAGGCACAATCCAACAACCAATTGTTCTCAATCGAATTCATATAAAGTATAAACGGTAGAAGCCTCAATCGACTGTTTTCTTTGGGTAAGTTTGATTA
This sequence comes from Flaveria brownii, assembly GCA_018326445.1. Classification (NCBI taxonomy): domain Eukaryota; kingdom Viridiplantae; phylum Streptophyta; class Magnoliopsida; order Asterales; family Asteraceae; genus Flaveria; species Flaveria brownii. Next base: position 8,573 of record BJCN01045641.1, on the reverse strand, counting down.
AACATCATGTTTTTGGGAAATTTTGAGATGGGTTTCTTTTATATTTGTTTATTTCATTGATTCTTGATGTTGATTGTTAGTCTGTTACTTGTTTATTTGGTGATCCTTTGATTCTGCCATTATGGTCTTCTCTAGATAATAATATTATTATTATACGATATACGATTTTTTATGTTGACCGCCAACTGTTTGACGATATGCCTGTTATGTGGGTCGTTATCTTTTTTGTTCTCATGTCATGTGGAAAATCATATTTCTGTACATCTATATTACCATCTTTTGTAGTTTTGTTGATTAATTGGATTCCAAGTTAATTTAGGTGGGAAATCTTGTGTTTTTATTGTTTGAAAGTGAGAAATATATATTTTCTTTATGTTGGGTTGCTTTCAAAAGTCATTGTTATGAAGTTTTAACCAACCAAACTTTCTCAGAATGTTGAGATCTTTTTCATTCTGAAGTTGAGAAGTAACAGATATTCATTATTTCTGAACTTGTATCCTTAATTGTACACATATATACTGTATATACCTCTATATAGTTTCTACCAAGTGCAATCGAATGTAAATGTATGAAAGATTATCCTATTAGGATTGCCCTTGGTAACAAAAGTGAAATTTGAAGTGTCAACGGTCAAATGTCAGTATGGATTATTATCTGCAAGTCGGTCATAGATTGGATTTTAAAATTCTGTTTGTCAAAACTAATACTACTATATTCAACAACTATACATTTTAATAGTAATAGTAATTTCTTTAGTAGGTCACATGACGTACAAACCTTTATATATAGATATACTTCTCAATGCAGCTTATAAAAGGAATCTAAGAGAGAAAACAAAAACTCTATATGGCATGTTCAAGATCCAAATTTAAAGTGTAGTTGTAGCCCACAAGCCTTGTTTTTGCTATGATCTATATTTTTATATTATTAGAAATGGTTCTCAAGGAATTCTACTATTCTGGGTTAGACACTAGATTGTATTGTTATATTGTTTCATGATATTACTAAAGCATATTAGACTGGAAAGTTAAGTTTGAAATCCTTGTAATTGCAATGAACAATATCATTGCTAATTTGCTGGTGAAGTTGGTGATCTTGATGGTTTTGATTAAAACTATTTGATATGTAGTCTATTGCATATGCTATTTTATATGTATATCATGGATTTTAAATCTTCTACATTGCTTTCTGCAGATAGTTTGGATATAAGGTTAAGTTTGAGATGGATCAGAAATCAGAGCATGTTGTGAAGGAAGAGATTCATCTGAAAAAAGAGTGCAAGATCAAAGGGACAGATGAAGAAAAAGAAGAGAAAGTTGAAGAAGAGATCGAATTAAAAATCAAATCACTTGAGAAAGAGAAGCCGAAACAGAAGGATGACGAAAAGAAATCAAAGAAAGAGAAAAAGAAAAAGGAGTCAGAGGGGGAAGATGAAAATGATGACATGAAAGAAAAGAAGAAAGAAAAGAAGAAGAAAGAAAAGAAGAAGGATGATGGTGAAGAATCAGAGGAAGGAGATAAAGAGTCGAAAAAGAAGAAAGACAAGTGTGACAAATCTGATGATAAAGAACATGATGAAGAAAATAAGAATAAAAAGGATAAAAAGAAGAAAGAAAAGGATGATGATGAAGAGAAAACTAAGAAGAAAGATAAGAAAGAGAAGGATAAGAAAGACAAAGATGAAAAAGAAGATGAGAAGAAAGAAGACAAGAAAAAGCACAAAGACAAGAAAAAGCACAAAGATGATAAAACAAGTGATACTGAGGTTGAATCAAGGGAGATTAAAATAGATGAAAATGCTAAAGAAATGAAGAAGGGGGAGAAAACTGACAAAGGGAAGAAAGACAAGGGGGATAAAAAGAAACTTGATGTGAAATACAAGGATCTTGACAAGCTAAAACTGAAATTGGAGAAACTGAACACTAAAATTGAAGCTTTACTGGAGAAAAAAGTGGAAATAATGAGGTTGATAAAGGAGAAGGAGGAAAGCCATGGTCCTGTTAAGGAAGTGAATGAGACCAATGCAGCTGCAGCCGAAGTGGAATGAAGCTTCTTCATGTACTCGGTAGTTCTATGTTTCCAACCTTACCATTCATGTTTTGTGTTTATGGTTGACAGGATATATACATGTAGTTTGTGTAAAACTTTTTCATCATGATAAATAAAATAATTATGGTTAAAAATCTAATTAGCAGTGAACTGATACACAACTACCAAATGTACTATCATGTGTTGCCTAGCATTTAGATCACGATAAATAATATGATTATAGTTTAGTTAGGGTTCATACATGATACAACTACGAAGTTCATTAAAAAATTAAACTTTGTTGGGATTGGTAGATATGATTACAGGTCGCCAGGGGCTCAACAGGCTAAATATAATAATGATAAACTAAGGGTGGCTGGTTCGACCAGTTTTATGTATAAGTGGATTGATTTCGGTTATCTTTCATCTCTTATAGAGTCTCCTAAAGAATATGTGAATGCATTACAAACACTTCATTAGCGAAGGTGCTTACATTTCATAAGTTATAGTAATATATTATAATGGTGCGATCATGTCTGGTTCAGTTGTTAGTCCAAACCCAAATGGGTATAACGGGTCATAATGTGAGTCTCCAACATTCATGGGTAGCTGGTCAACTGATTTAAACCAAGTACGGGCCAGCTTTCCAGTGAAACTGTAGTCACCAAACAAAACATCTGTGATACCTTGGCCTTCTGTTCCAGGAAGCCAAGCAGCTACAAGTGCATCTATGGTGTCAATAAATGGCTGCACTACCACAGGTCGCCCAGTGATTAGGATCACCACACATTTTACTGAGCCACATACGTTTTTGATGGTGCTGGGGCCCGGTTCTGGCATTGTAAGATTTGGACTGTCTCCAAAATTCTCTGCATATGGTGGCTCTCCTACCACGATTATGGCGAATTCAAAATTATTTGACTTTAGGAAATCTTGGCTGGGATTCTCATTGTAGATTACTTGAGTGTTTGGATCGACTGTTTTTTCCACAGCAGAGAGGATTGTCGTACCTGTGAAGTCAGTAATTATAAGGTATTACTTTAAAAGTAAAGTAGAGGTGGTGAAATGGGTGGTTGGGTGGGTCAGGAGGGTTGTGTGGTGGGTCAAAATGGATTAGGTCCAAACGGGTTGTTTTCAAATTTGGGTTAAAGTGGGTTAGCCGCGATCCTTTTCTGTAATTTTACAACTAAATATGTGTAAAATAACTACAAAAATCAAGTCCTTTCTTACTCTTTTCAGCTTATTGTTTTCCCTATTCACAGAAGTTACCTTTATGGAATCTGCCCTAAAATGATGTATATTTTATTTAAATTAGAGGATTTAGTAGGTTTTATGCATTTGAGTGCAATTTGGATAACTTTTGATCCATTTAACCTGTTTGACCCATCTGACCCGCTTCTATTTACCCATTCGACGTGATATCCATAAAATTAAAACAAGACCAACCCGTTTTCAAATATATCGGTTGAAACATAAAATTGTCATCTATAAAGTTTAGGACTTGTGATCCATACCAGCAGTAACATTGCCTGAAACTCCCTGCCATTCAATTGTCCACCCGCCACATTGATAACCGATATTATTAGCATGTGATCCTGCAACTAATATCTTTGATGTCTTCTTAGGAAGTGGTAACAATGGCTTCATTGAAAATTTACCATTCTTTAATAACACAAGTGTTTTCCTCACTGCTTCCCTTGCTAGGTCTCTATGCTCCTGTTTTATTTTGGAGTTAATAAAGTGAATCAAATTAGGGTTCTTGAATCTTAATCATGGTCTAACATGAGAAATTTTGACTTACCTGACATCCCAAGTACTTGGTCATGCTGTAATCAGCCAATGGCTTTTCGAACAGACCCATTGTAAACTTTACCCTCAAAATCCTCTCAACCGCATCGTCTATTCGGTTCATGGGTACAAACTTATTTTTGACCAGGTAAATCAAACCGTCAATAAACTCCGTGTAGTTGAATGGAATCATGAACTGCAGTATTCATCAATGCAATAGGTAACTATGAATTGTAAAGTACAGTGAGAGGCGACAAAATGGGTCGTTCCAAATGGTTGGGAAACGGGTCAAAACGAATCAGGTTGGGTACTTAGGATTACCTGAAACACTATTTTTCCAAAATTTTGAGTATTTTGATGAATAATTAGTGTGCAATATGGTTACAAAATCTACATTGTTTCAATATAACTGTAAATTCTGAATAGATTTCAATATAACTGTAAATTCTGAATAGAATGGTTTTGGAGGTTTTATTGATTAAAAACACACTTTTGGCGAGTTTCGACCCCTTAAATGTGTTCAACCCGTTTGACCCATTTTTCTTTTTACTTCTTGATCCATCGGGTCAGACGTGTCACTTTTAAGCACAAATATTACCAATACTGTCAATAAGAAAAGATGAAAGAAAATGAACCATGTCAATGCCAGCATTAATTCCAGCTAATATGGAGTGTGTGTAATTAGCATGTGGAGGATTGGTGATCTTGTCAATGCCCTGCCAATCTGATATCACAAATCCCTGAAATTAAAAAGTTTCAAAACTCATCTTAATTGTTCAGGTTTTTTTTAACATTTTTGCCAAATAGGCCTGAATTCAACTGAATAGAATATACTTTGAATTTGAGTTTGTTTTTGAGGTAATCGGTAACAAGATCACGGTTAGCATGCATTTTAACCCCGTTCCAGCTAGAATATGAGGTCATAATAGTAGCCACGCCCTTGATGACTGAATCATTGTACGCTGGCATGTGTATGCTGAAGAAATCTATACTGTCTAATATTGTGTTGCCTTCATCTGTTCCTAGGTGAGTTCCTCCATCACCTGAATAGTGCTTAGCACATGCTGCAATTTTTTGTCTGTAAAATAAGAAAAAAAATCATGATCTGTGTTTTGAAAGTGATTTTGCAATATTACATGATCAGATTCAGTTTACTCAAACTGGTCGTTGAAAGTGAGAATGTTTGGATGCACTTGTGTTGTACCAAAGGCTTCTAGCCAAGAGTATCTGTAGTGTACATAGTGGAGTCCCTCCCCATGAATTCAGGATTTGAGTCTCATAGTAGACGTTGGTGTAGATTTAGGAGTATGATTAGATGAGTTATGTGTGTGTTTGCTGTTCTAAAAGAAAAAAGATAGTCATATGTTTGATTGATTTGACAAAATCTGTTTAGCTAAGGAATTAATAAGATTAAATAACCAAAAGTTGAATGTTGAGAGGATACAGTCAGTCTGTTACTTGATTTTATAATATCTGGTAAGTGGAAGTGTGGAACCCATGACCCATGCCAATCAACATCTTAATCAAATACAAAAGAAAACTTGACCAGAATAAAAAAACAATTATCAATTAGGACAAAAATAAAAAACAATTATCAATTAGGACAAAAATAGCTAGGTTTTCTAAATGCAAGAACAATAACAAAAAACCAATGATCATGTCACTTAATTTTGTCCACAACCCCTTACCCTTAATTTATCTAAAGCTGAATACAGGGTCCAAGTGTCAAATAGGCAGGTGGGTAACGAGTCAATGAATGTAATACTGGTACGAGTTACCAAAACAAGTCTGGTCCAATTTTTCTTTAATATTCAAATAATCAACGTGTTAACTATAGTTGTAAAAGCTATAATTTTACAATTAATTTTTTTTATTGTAAATTTATTTTGCATAAAGTGATTTAGGTGGTCGTATGCTTTACAATTATACTTTGGTTGACTTTCAACCCATATGACCTGTTTCCTTTTTGCCTAATCCTTTATATGACCCGTTTCCTTTTTGCTAATCCTTTTTATATGACCCGTTTATCCCGTTATAGATATAGCACAAATGAAGCATCAATTTATTAGAAAGTGGTCGAAATCACCACCTCTAGAAACTAATAATCCTGGAACATGAACATAACAAGCATATTTTTCACACTTACTGTCCACCAAGAAAAGGGGCACCCTTTTTGGATTCATCAGTGATCTCTCCTTGTAAACCTGGTATGATTTCAGTCATTAATCTAACAATTTCAGTATCTTCACTGTAGCTTTCGTAACAACGACTCCATCTGGGATCTCTACAAACCTGTTTAAGTGCAAATTATAATTCAATTTAAATGTTGAATTAACAAGTTAACAACAATTAACAGTAGTCAATAGTAATGCATTAGTTTTAATCTACTTACTGCAATACAAGGCGCAAAAGCATATTGTATCCCAGTTGCTCTAATTTCAAGTGCTGTAGCAGCCCCAATCTTCTTAACTAGTATAGGATCCCTGTTGAAATGTGCACATAGAAGTATAGAACAATCAAATTTAGTGCATCATAGGGTAGTATGTCACATATCTTTATACTTTTAACATGCTACTCCTACTTTGTATGTACTTGCCTGGTAACTCCGAGGCCAACATTATGAGGAAAGATTGTTGCTTTATAAACAAAATTATGTCCATGAACAGCATCAATCCCATAGATTAAAGGTATCCCTAAACGTGTTGATAATGAGCCCTTTTGGAAATCATTGACCATGTTGACCCATATCTCGGGGGTTGCTTGTTTAGATGGAACACTCCCTGGTCCACTTAAAACACTCCCTGGAATCACAATATATATGATCATTAAAAATGAACCAACAAAGGGCGAAAATGACATAATTCGGGTGTGATTGATTTGTATACCTATAAGATACTTCTTTATGACCTTATTTGATGCAACTGTCCGTTCAATTTGAGTCATTTGACCAATCTTTTCCTCTAATGTCATTCTCTTCATTAAGTCGTTTATTCGAACATTTAGCTGTTGTTTGGGATCTTTGTACAGCATATACTCTGCTTCAGCCATTGTAGCCCAGCACCACATCATAACCATCATTAACAAACCAGAAAACTTCCCCATATAGTTGAATCCCCTAGGATAACTGTTCTACCATCACAGTCAAACAGAAAGCCCAATCAGGTCAAAGAAGAAAAAAGATTCATTCCAAGACAAAAACAAAGTGTTCCTATGATTCTATCAAGAAAAGTTGTATAACTCAAAGATTCATGTACCCATCTGCACACACTCTAAATTTTAATGAATATGACATGAAGACAAATTCATGGTCTGATATGGTACCTTTTAGCATTTTATTCACATGATATTCTTTATAGCTCCAACAGAAAGTCAAATCAGGTCAATGAAGAAAAAAGATTCATTTCAAGACCAAAACAAAAGATTTCCATCATGAAAACATGCAAAACTCGAACATTATCATTATACCCATTTGCATACATGCCTTTTTTTCTAATGAATGTGACATAAAGATAAATATAGCATGTGATATGGTAACTTCTAGCAGTTCATTCCCCGGATATTGCTCTAAAGGTCAAAACTTTGGCTGATAAAGTTACTGTAGGAGGGTCTGGTGCACCAAGACTCGAACCCGTGACATAAGGTTACAAAACATTCAAGCCCATGGCTCAGCTTGGTGCACCAAGACCCAACACTACAACAATGATTGTATCGGTAGTTCGAACCTACCTGACAAATTGTAACACTTTAACTTGTTTTCTAGCTCATTGTTAGCTTCATTCAGCCAACATTTCATCAGCAATGGAGTTCTTCACTTTTTTGTTAGCTAAAAGCTAAATTTGCAGAGAGTTAGTGAATACTTGCAGGAGATTCAGAGAGAATGAGTGTGATTGTTAAGCTGAAAGATGAATATTTGTAGCAAATTTAAATATTATTTGGTTGGATTTCATTTTAATAATTTTGAAGGTTGGCTGCTTTCTGGTTTATTTCTTGGCACCTAGTTATCTGGAGGTTTCCTTGAAGGCATAGGCAACCACAAGGTATACAGATTTTGGCCGTCTGATTTTGATTGACCACCATAATTGGTTAATTTAAAGCTGGATTATATGAACAAATATTTAATGAGTATTGTCTGTTTTCATTTGAAAAGGTTGTAGTTTTGAGAATCTTTTATAAAGAATAAATGATTAAGAAAATGTAATGTTGTTCATATTCAATGAGAGTATTGTTTGTTTTTATTTGAAAAGGTTGTCGTTTTGAGAATCTTTAATAAAGAATAAATGATTAAGAAAATGTAATGTTGTGCAGTTAGAAGACAAATTTTGCTGAAAGCATGTTTTTATGTGGTAATCAGATTCTTGTATCCTCAGAATTAGAGTGTGACGTAAAACAGAAGCAAGAAAATGGTCAGAGGCGTGCAGACCAAGTAACTGTAAAATGGGACTCCTTTTTTGCATAAATTTTCTGCAATGTGGACTTGTGAGAAACATTAAGCTGCAAAGAAATATATACATGTTGTAATCTACATAAAATTTATTCATCATGATAAATAAAATGATTATTGTTAAAAATCTCATTAGCAGTGAACTGATACACAACTAACAAATCTACCATCATGAGTTGCCTAGATTTTTAGCGGCAAATCAATTTAAATCTCTTTTGTCACTCTTTATCAATGATCATGTATAAATGAGCCTCTAGGTAAAATTGTGGAATAGTTTTTATGTTGGTAGTTTTCTTCCAAGTCAGGGGTCTCTTTG